>JAVHLV010000441.1:0-44463 GCA_036785495.1 Colletotrichum neosansevieriae
ATAGTTATTTCACAGCCTAGGAATTTACTAGGCACCCCCATAGGCTTTATTTTTATACTCTTTAATAAAGAGTTATATATATATTCAGTTATAGTATTATTTGGTATAGCCATAAGCATATCATCCACATAGCATACTATTAAGGCTTGTTTATTATTATTATTTAATATAAATAGGGCTTTATTATAAGGTGAAACCTTAAAGCCTATATTTATTAAGATAGACTATAGGTGTTTATACCATAGTCATAGGCTTTGCTTTAAGCTATATAAGGCCTTTTTAAGCTTTAGTATATAGTTATTATTATAGGGTTTTATAGGGGAATTTATATCAAATTCTAGCTTATTAGTATTCTTATTATAAATAAAACTAGTAGGCAATTATATATATATCTCTTTATCTACCTCTGCATAGACAAAGGCATTAGAGACATCATACTACTATATATCCCAGTTATTATATATACTATAATATAATAGAAATCTATAGCTTTCAGGCCTACAGGTAGTACTAAAGATTTCAAGGTAATTAATACCTATATATTAATTAAAACCTTATACTACCTATCTAGCCTTATAGCGTAGAATTTCCCCTTTTATATTGGTTTTTAAAGTATATACCTATCTACCACCTAATATATTTATATTATTATTATTATTTTTTAGTGGTTTAGGGATTATTTCCCACATATTAATATTTTCTAGCTCTTTTATTTCAGCAAGCATTCCTTCAACCCACTTATCTTTATTTATATTATTTATAGCTTGCTTATAGGTAGCAGGCTCTACTAAACTAGTAGTAGAGAGTATATAAGAAGCCTTTTTATTAGTTTTATTAATAGCAGATAATATATTAAGCCTTAGGCAGTCTTCTATTAATAGAAGTAGCACACTATTATCAACCCAAGTATAGGCTTCTTTATTAATATAAGATTAGGGGATTTATATCTTAATATTAGAGCTAGTATTATTATTATTATTATTCTTATTATTATTATTATTATTTAATATATCCTCTTATGGGTTAATATCAAACTAAATAGAGCTATTTTCAGCTTAATTATTTCCGCTATTATTATTATTATTATTGATTATTTGTGGACGATTTATAGTTATTAGTAGCTCTTTATTATTAGAGGATATAAAGGTATTTTCAAGGATTTCTACATCTCTGGACCATAAAGCCCTTTTAGATATTAGATCCCATATTCTATAGGCATTTTTGCCATAGTTTATTATAGCTCCCTTTTTTACCCTTATATCTAGTTTCTTTAGATTAGGGTCTTTATTTTTATAATAGCATATACTACCCTATATTCTTATATTAGATATATCTAGCTTATAGCTATTCTTTAACTTATAAGGCATTTTATAGCCTATAGAGCTATATAGGGTTCTATTATATAAATATAAGGCAGCTAAAAAGGCTTCACCCCATAAGTATAGTAGTAAGCCTAAATTATATAGTATAGTTTATACTTTATTTATTATAGTACAAATTATTCATTTAACTATGCTATTAGGCTTATAGATATAAGGAGGCTTTATATTATGAATAATACCCTGATAGATATATATAGCTTTTATTCGTTTATTATTAAATTCTAAGCCACCATCAGTATCAAATTCCTTAACCCGTTTATTATTATTATTATTATTTAATATATTTATAAATTCCTCAAAGGCAGCAGATACCTCTTTAGAATCTTTTGTTTTTAGGAGACATCCCTATACATACCTAGTATATTTATCTATAAGTATTAAAAACCACTTATAGTTATTATAAGTAGGTGGTTTTATAGGTCCATATAGGTCTCCAGCTACTTTATCTAAGTAGCTATATTATTTATTTAAATAGTTATTATATTTTACCTTATTAGTTAACTTGCCTTTAAAGCAAGCTTCACAAGGTATTCTTTTATTAAGATATAGTATATTAGTATTAGTTATAGCAGCTTTAGTTAGCTGTTATATAGTTTTATAGTTAGCATAACCTAGTCTTTTATACTATAGTATATTATTATAGTAGGGCTTATAGAGTATAGCCTTATTATATAGGTTATCTTTAGTTATATTTATAGTATTGTTATTATTATTATTATTTATATTAGCAGAGAGTATATTAAAGAAGTATAAGTTATTCTTCTTCTACCCTATAGCTAGTATTTTATCTTATTTTATATAATATAAAATAGGCTGCTTCTAAAAGATAGAAGCTATTTCTAGGTTATTAAGCTTATTTTAGCTAAGTAAATTAATACCTAGCTCTAGTATATAGTATATATTATTTAGTATTATAAAATATTGATTATTAAAGGATAGTTTTATAGATCCTTCTTTAGTAGCAGTTAAATATCCTGCTTCTCCCTATTTAACCCTTTCATTTATATTTTTAATATTATATAGATATTTTATATTACTAATAGTATAAATAGTAGCAGCTATATCTAAGCAGAAAGAGATTTTATTTAAAAAACTAGTTATAGTCTTATTATAGTTCTTTAGGTTATTAAATTTCTGCTATATTAAGCCACCTAGTAATAGGTTAGTATTATTATTATTATAAGAGTTATTATTATAGGTTATATATATATTTTCAAATTTATAATTATCCTTATAGAAGTTATTTATAGCTAGAGGAGTATTTCCCCCTTTATAGTTTATATCTATAAGGTTAAAATCCTCTATAATAGAGAGATTTATAGCTAAGTTATTAGCTATATTTATAGCGTTTTTAGGCTGGTTATTAACAGTTATATTAACTGTTTTAGCTAAATTATTGCTCTATTAAGCTGGTTTTTCAGCTTTTTTATTATTTAAAGGCTTCCACCAGTCAGGAGCCTTTTCAGGGTATAAAAAGGCACAATTTTCTTTAGTATAGCCTCTTTTTCTGTAGTTTTTGTAGAATAAACCCCTAGTTTTTCTCCAGGGCTTTTTATTAACCCGTTTAGGCCCCTTTTTAGTATAATTTATAGTATTTTTACCTCCTTTTCTCTTATATTTATCTAGTAAATTAGCAAATAAAGAGTTAAGAGTATAGGCCTCTGGGTTAGCTCTAAGGCTTTAGGTTATATTAGTTATAAAACCCTTATAGCTTTTATCTAAGCTATTTAAAATCCAGGCTATAATAACCTGTTTAGGTAAAGCTAGCTTATAATAAGCTAGATTATCAGTTAATTCCTTAACTTTAGTAAGGTATTCTTCCATACTACTAAAGTCTTCTAAAGTAGTATTAAAAAATTCCCTATAAGTTAGGAATTTATTTATAAAACCCTTAGGCTTATATAAATTAGCAAGCTTTTTCCAGGCTTTAGGCGCTATTATAGCGTCTTTTATAACCTATAGGGGCCTATCAGTATATAATAGCTATATATAAGCTAGTGCCTTATTATTTGGGTCCTTATTAGTCTTACTTATAGGCGCCTCTAAGTTAATATTAATATCCTTACTAGCTAAAAGAGCCTTAACTCTTAAAGCCTAAGTAGTATAGTTAGAGGCTCCTTTAAGCTTAGGGACAGTGAATTTAGCGTCTATTATAGACATAGTTATTATTATTAATAGTGTGAATAGGTAGGAGGTTATATAGTGTAGTGGTATAGGTATTAGCCTTATATAGAAGGGCTTAAGGTTTAAATCTCGGTTTTATCGTTTTGGGCTTTTTGGGTTTTTTGGCGTTTTTCAGCTTATATAAGCTGGGCTCATAACCTCTTAGGTTATATAATCGTTAATAATGTAATTAATAGCTTAAAAGGGAAATAATAAGTATAAATAAGTTAATATTAAAGTGTCTACCTTCTAAGTAAAAGGGAGTATTCTAGAGAGGGAGAGATAAGTTATTTATACTTAAGGCTTAGTTTATAGAGCCTTCTATAGCTGTATAAGCTGCTTGCTAAGCTGCCCCACTTATTTCCTTATTTGGGTTATTTATTAAGTAATTTAGTAACCTAAAACCCTTTTAGGTTTAACCTTAACTTAGGCAGTAAAAGCTAGCAGTTTCCACAGCTTTCTAGAGGCTTCTTTCTAATAGTATACATAGTACTAATAGTACTATAATACACTATATTACGTAATTAACCTCTATTATATAGCCTCTATATTATTATATATTTTTAGTATAGGGTTTTATAGTATATCTCTTATATATATTAATATTAATTATTCTCCTTATAATATTATACTTTCCTCGCTTTAGATATATTATCTATAATTAGAAGTAGAGGGGGTAGCTAATATTATACTATAAAAGCATTATATTATAGGTTCTTAGAAGGTAAATTACAGAACCCTATTATCTTAATCTTTATTAATAGATTAATAATTTATATATACTTAAAGATAAATTTATAATAATAGCCTATAAGATCTAAGTTACTTTCTAGATCCTATAGGTTAGTTAGTATTAGAAGTGCTAAAATAGCTTCTATTTTTTAATAGGTAGTACCTAGCTCTAATTATAAGATCTAGTATCTAAGTATCTCTAGTTCTAGTTAGGCAAAGTGGTATTTAGATAGAGAGAGATAGTAACTAGACTTCTAAAGAAGTATTAGTAAGAGATATAAGTATATTAGATATTCTTTCTTAGTTTATAAATAGATAATAATATTATTAATATATATAAGTATAAACTACTAGAAATAGGGTCTAAATAGATATTCTATATAATATTAGAAAAAGGCTAGAAATAAGACAAGGCCTATAATAGTAACTATAAAACGTTTATAGCTATAATAAGGGGTAATAAATACTATTTTCTATTTATCTTTAAAAGCAATTAGTTAATTAAAGAATTCTTTAGTAATATTAACTACTAAAAAGATATTACTACTAGATAAGGAGTTAAGGATCTTATTCTATTAGAGAAGTAGATAAGTATCTAACTTTATCTTAGTGTTAACTTAATAGAGGTTAATAATAATATATAGTTTGCTATTCTACTAGATAATAAATACTAGAGCAGCTACTAGGCAAAGTTCTTCTAAGAGTACCTTTTTAATAATATTAGCTTTTAGCAAGGAGTCTAGAATAGTATCTATCTCTATCTTATCTTATTAGAATAAGAAGTATAGGTATTAGTAAAAGTTAGTGATATTAGTATTATCCTTAAATAGGATAGATATATTAATACTATTATTAAATCTACCTATACTAGCAGCAAATAATAAGCAAAAGTTATTAATAAGCTGCTAGACTTAATATTTATACTCTTAGCCCTAATAGTTAGATATATCTGCAGTAATATCTAGGGGATTATTATTATATTCCTATAATATATAAAATAGATACCTATTAAAATATTTTAGGTTAAGAGGTTTATTATCCAGGCTATCTAGGCCTAATAAATCTATAAAAGAAATAGCTAAAGATATATTAATAATAAAGGTATCTACTAATAAGGTAACTTTAATATATTATAGTAAGCCTAGGTATTATTCTTTATATATTATTATTAGAACTAATCTAAAATTTAAGAAAGGAAGAACACAGTTCTAGCTAGTAGTAATAGTATATAACAGCAACCTATATAATAGATACTATAGGTTAGAGAAGAAGTAGAGTTATAGAGCATAACTATAAGGTATAACTAGTAGTACTTAGTGTTAAATTAATATATTAAAACTATAACCTAGAAGAAGAATATAGTTCTAATTTATATATACTTATACTTATTAATATTATAATAGTTAATATAGTATAGTTAAGGTAATAGGGATAGAATTACTATTATCTATAACTAGGTAGTTATTCTTATATAGGTTATCCTAATAGATATAAAGAGCATATTTATATAAGAAATATCCTCTAAGAATAAAGTTATAAGATATAAAATTAGTAATATATATTAGTTTATTAACCTTAAAGATAAAACTATCTTATCCTTATAGAATAATAGAAATAGTAGCTATAGAGGAAATTAAAGGTTCTCTCTAGCTAATACCTCTAAGTTAGAAAGGTTTATAGAATTTAATATTAATATCTAGATAATACTTATTTATAAACTTTTATTTAATTAGTAATAGAGCTAAGTAAGTATCTAGTAGAGTAGTATATCTGAGACTTAATAGGGTATAAATAACTATATTTAAATAGAAGTAGAAGTTAAATTAGTAGGATATTCTATTAACTATAAGGAATATATAAGTCTTAGTAAGAGTATAAGAGGGAACTTAAGTTATATATTTAATATCTAACTAATCTAAGACCTTATTAATTATAAGTGGAATGCTTAGTGTGATCTGTTTATCCTCTACCTATAAAATATTATTTTCTAGAAAAGATTCTAAATTAGAGATAATAGAGAGTGAGATAGTATATTCCTTATATTAATTTATATCTGTCTTAGTTATAGGTAATATTAGAGGTTTAATATTAAGGGATAAATTTAATATAAATAGCAGAGTTTATATATTATTATTAATAGTAATATAATAGTTTAGTATTATAATATAGGATATTATAGGTAACTTCTAGCTTTATTTAGCTTTAATATAAGATATCTTTATAGTAAGGATATTTTTATAGTAAAGTACTAGCAAGGTATATTCTATAATTAGTAGTTACTAAGAGAGTTTAAAGACTCTAAATTAGAGAAAGAGTTATAGAAATTATAGCTATTATTATAGCAAGGATTATAGCAAGGTAATAGAAATATAGATAGTAATTAATTATAAGAACCTTTAGTAGTAATATAGGCTTTAACAGGTTATAGGAATCTATTACTATTAGGTTAGTATCTTTAACATAGAGGGCAGTTAGTATTCCACTTATATTAATAATTATTAATCTATTCTTATTAATTATTATAAGTAGGGTTTAAAGTTAGTATACTAAGTTAACTAGACTTATCCTTTAGCAGTTTATCTTTATTATAATAGTTCTAAGAGTTATTCTATTTATTATAATATCCCTAGTATATCTCCTAGTTATTATATTAGAAGTGGAAGTTATTATATTATTAGTTATAAGGTCTATAATTATATACTAAATACCTATCTCAGTTCTATTCCTAGTAGCAATCCTAGTTATAATTATTATAGTATTAATTATAACCTTATTTCTAAAAGCAGTTATTATAGTATTAGGTATAGAAGTTCTAATAATCTCCTTATAGATAGTTATTATAATTATAATATTAATAGTTATCCACTATATTAAGCTTCTTTTAAATCTGTTCTTAGAGTTTATAGTTTTATCTCCAGCTTATTTATATAGTATATTCCTTAGCAGAAATCTGAGATTTAAGGTTCTGCAAAGTATTATAACTACTAAGATAGATAAGAGCTGCTAGGTCTAGATCTATTCTAAGAATAAGATATTAATATTAGCTATCTTTATTATATTTACCTGCTTTATTATATAATCTAATCTTCCTATTAATATATATCTATAATAGTAATATATCTTTATTAGTAAAGATATACTTAAGCTAATTAGCTTTAATAAATATAGCTCTATAATCCTTCTAGAAATATTCTAAGAGTAATATTTTCTATAGGTTAAGGTTAGAGGTTATTTTAATATACTAATAGTAAGGAAGTAAGTTAAACTATTTACTACTATCTATCTCCTTTATTAAGATACTATATCTGAGTATATAAGTAACTATATTAGCTCTATATAGTACTATAAGGTAGTTAATCTTACTAATATATAAAGATACTAGTATTTTAGTACTATTATATATAAATATCTCAGACTTAAGCTTCTCCTTATTAATATAAGGTTTATATATATATAGCTGTTAATAATTATAAGAATAACTAAAAAGGCTATCCTTATAGGCTTAGAAAGAAGATAAATATCTATTATTATAATAATTAACTAGCTATTATAATTACTATAGAGTAAAGGAATAATAGAAAGAGATCTCTAATTAAATAGAGAGTTATTAAGGGTAGCTTTATATAGGAAAGAGTATTTAAGGAAAAAACTAAGAGAAAGTAATAGATATAGAGTTCTAAAAGGTTTTTACTTATCTAGACTAATATCTAAAAGTTATAGGTAGCTATCCCTATAGGTTAGTAGTATTAGTAGGTTATTATATATAAGAAGATAAAGGTTAAGGGTTAGCTCTCCCCTTACCTTTATAGTATTTAGGGAGTAATATCTCTACTTTAGATTATAAGTCTTTTTTAGCTGTTTCTAGGCCTCTTATAACTTAGTTAACTACTTATAGTAGTCTATTAGAATAAGAAGCTAGAATTACTAAAAAGCTATTATTAAGATTATATTAAGCTAAGTCCTTAATATTTTCCTAATAGAAAGGTAATAATCTATATAATATACTAATAGCTATATTAACTTACTTATCTATAATATATTATTTCTATTATAAGTATTATCTATTATCCTATAAATCTATAAGAATATATAAAATACTAATATCTAGTAAAAATTAGTATCTAGTAATAGGAAATACTAGACTAGTAGCTAGCTAGGCTAGATATATAGCTAGGCTACTATATAATTAAGTAGGTTTCTCTAAAATATATAGGCTAGGTCTAAAACCTAATATAATACTATAATCTAGATTACTTACTATTATATTAGTCTTATTTATATATCTAATATATAGTTTAGAAAAATTAAATAGCTATTTAAGCTATTAAAGGGGTAGTTTAAAGGTAGTAATAGATACTAAGTTATTAGATAGCAGAAAAGGGGAGCTAAGTATTAATATATCTTATTCTTAGATATCTACTTAAGGGGAATATATTAATAGAGTTATAAGATTATATAACTATTATCTGATATTTAAAGGGATATCTAATAGTAGTAAAGGGGGTAAAATTAAAGGTAAGAAACTAAGATCTTCTAAATATACTCTAATAATATAAGTAGTCTAGTTCTCTACTATCTTATTCTAAGTTATAAGTGAGAAAGATATAGGAGGTAGTAATAATTATATAAGTATATTTATAACTTTATCCTCTACTAATAGTAAGGTTATTAATATTAGAGATATAGGTTATATAGGAGGTTAAATAATAAAAAGAGAGTAAAATTAGATTAGAGGTTAAAAGAGAAAAGCTAGTAACTTAGATAGGGGTTTAAATAGTAGATATTAGTTAGTTAATAGTGCTAATTAGATAGGAGGTAACTAGATCCTTTTATAAAAGTAGTATACCTATTTAGAAGGTTTAGAAGAAGCTAAGCTTAGTTATTCCTCTTTCCTAGCTATTAGAAGTAGTTATATAGTTAGTTTTAGTATAGTAGTTACCTTTAATTACTAGTTAGGTTTTTAGTTTTATAAGTATAAACTATAAAAGTCTAAATCTAATAATTAATAAGAAGTTATACTTATTAGTAGTAGCTAATATAAGGTTATTTTTAGAGGTTTTATAGATTCTAATATATAATTAGACATAGAAGTTATATTTAAGGTAGCTAAAATTACCTATATAGTTACTAAATTAGAAGCAGTAATTAATAATCTATCTTATAAAGTTATAATAACTATAAATAATATATTATTAATTATTAAGAATAGTACTCTATAAGTTAGTGCTATAAATATATATATAGTATCTATTAGTTAATCTATTATTATAATATTTAATATAAAGCTTAAGCTACCTGCTATTATTATATTAGCTACTATAGCTGCTTTCTTAGATATAAAGTAACCTTTAAAGTCTTAAGGTTTAGTATTTCCTCTTAGACAGGCTATAATATATATATAGAAAGGATATTTATTTATATTATAATAAACTTAAAGTTAAATCTCCTTAAGTAGCAGGGATTCTAGATATATCTTAATAGAAATAACTAGATAGAAAGAAGATATAGAAGTAATAGTATTATTAGTAACCTTACTTATAGTATATCTAGAATCTAGAGATTCTATTTAAAGGTATTATTATTACTATAGTTAGAGAGGTAAAGATAAGGTTTTAGACTTTATAATTATATTTAAGGTTAAAATAGAGTTTTAATTAAATTAAAAGGTAAAGAGGGGTTATACTACTATATAAAGAGCAGAGCTCTATAATAAATAATAAAGGATAAATAGAACTACCTATAATAGGCAAATAAATATATCTCTTAATAAGTTTCTAGAGTGTGATATATCTAGTAAGACTAAATATATAGGCAGGGGTTACTATAGGAAGGAGGTCTACCCTAGTGGGAGACCCACTCCACGTCACGTGACAATCTTCATATACTGACACGCGGAAGAGATGTCACCCCTAGAATGAACAGAGAAAGCCAACAGCGCCTTAGATACTTGAATAACACTTTTCCAAACAAGTCGCTTGGCCTCGATACTTAAAGGATGGCTTCCTTCCATTCGCAAAGATTCGCCGATCGCGAGCACAGCGGTATCGAGAAGAGGTCAACTTATCAACATTCAATCTTGACACCATGCTTGAGATGATGGATATGCAACGTTTCCGGATAGTTCGCTTCAACGGTTTGGGTATCTGCGTTAACGCCACCGGCGTTTGGCTTCTTCAGGTTGATAGTCCGTCGTGATTAAGCACCAAATAACAAACGTGATCACAAGCAAATATTTTCAGCGCCGAACACCTATTGCCACTGACGTGATGTGGCTGTTTGGTTTAGACCAGATAAGGTGACTCAAGCCCTACTCGAAGTTTACGACAAACGTGGACGGACGTTTTGCGCTTGGATTACCGCACATAGTGGAAGCGTCGATATCAAGGCCCATCAATGGACTTTTGCTGGACTCTCTCTATGACCATATATCCGACGAACAAAAGGCGTCGACGTCGAGATTCACTAATCAACTCTGAAAGCCATAGCAAGTGACGGCGAAAAAAAGCATGCTTTGAGCGGAGGAGAGTGTATACAGCCATTCAATCCACAAGTTCCAAAGATTCAAGATCAGTCGTGTCTCTATCGGATGAATAGGGAAATCAAGCCCTAGGTGATAGGTAGACGTTCAGAGGAGACTTGTCCCACATCAAAGAGCACGCATCGTCAGGCCATCTTCGGCTCTCAAGAGCCAGATTCAACTCGAAGTTCCAGATGATCCTAGCCAAGATCAAGCGCAACTCTGCATAAGCCAAGCTGCGAAGACGCATTCATTAGCGGTCCGGTTGACAAGGGAGGGGAGGCTACTGGTGCAACGTACTTCATCCCAAGACAGTTCCTGGGCCCGATGTGGAAAGGGTTCATGGCTTCCTTTCGGTCGGTATTAAACTCCTCTCCGTCGAGACATCTTTCGGTATGGAACCCATTCGCCAAGAATATGCTGCCCTTGACGGCCGGTTCTTCGCGGAAGTATGGTGGGAAGAGGCGGATACGCTCGCAGGGTCTCCTCAATCACAGCCTTCAGGTATACCAGTGTGTCCGTGCTAGCCATGCCGATCTCTCTTTCCGAAGAGAACGCACTGCGGACTTCTGCGGCAAGTTTCTCTTGTACGGCGGGGTTTGTGGTGAGGAAGTAGGTGGCGCCTGAGAGGGTGGTGGCGGTCGTCTCCGAGCCGGCGTTGATCAAGATGTTCGAGTTCTCGTACATCTCCTCACGGCTAAGCGACTGGGAAAAAACTTTTGTATTAGCAGGACGAACCTGGTGCGTCTTGGGGAGAGTTGTGTACTTAGGAACAACGGAGTCTCCTTCATCATCGCGTCGGCAAAGTCCGGACGAGACGTACCCAAGGCCAGTCTCCGGTTGACGTTGGTTCTAGTCAAGGCGGAGCTTTCTGCTTTTCCCTTGATGAGTTTGGAAGGAATGAATATCTGAAAAAGCTTCGAAATGACGATGTTGAAGCGCCTCGTTTGGGCCAGGAAGGCATCGGACTTCAAGCTTTCAAAGATGATGGTCACCCAAGGGTGATGACCAGAGTTTGCGAGACAACCAAACGGCTCGCCAAAGGTCAAGTCCCCGGTGATGTCGAAAGTGGTGAAGTTGTACCACGAGTTCATCTCCACACGGTTCTCGCCGGACTCGCTTGGCCCCTTCAGGCGCTTGATGAGAAGGTCGACGTAGGACCTGATGATGGGTTCCTGCTCTCTCATTCTCTGCCGAGAGAAGCCGTTTGAAAGCAGACGCCTCATCTTCCCGTGCCGGTCTCTGTTGCAGGAAAGGATCTAGGCCTTGGTAGGGGAGTAGAACTCGGGGTCATGGCCGTTCTCTTCCTGTCCGTCCTTCTGATGGCCCATGATGTCGTTCCACGCCTTGGGGGAGAGGTACAACAGCTCATTGGGAGCGACTCTGACCACGTCACCGCATTGCTTGTGGAGCTGCAGAAACTTTCGATACGGCTTCCCAGAGATGCGCATGCTTGCGTACGAGATTCGAGACATGGCCCATAGCTTCGGTCCCGGATACTTGCGTAAGGGGTGAAAGAGAAGGTTGTAGACGGAGTGGAAGACGAGATATGCACCGCTCTGTCATTCGTGTGAGTGCTTGTTTAACGGTCAGAATCTCGCAGAGGCTTACAAGGAAAAGAAAACAGAGCAGTGCCCGGAATGTGATGGTGACGACTTGCGTCATTCTGCCGTGATCTCGATCCCGAAGAAACTTGCAGTATTGTGCATGAAAGTTGTAGTCTGAAAAAGAACGAATTGTCTGCTTTTTTGAGCTCATGGGGCAGGTTCTTATATTCGTATACTCTTTCAAACAACCTGAATAAGCAGGGACTGCTTGTACCGCTGCAGCATGTTGGACTGAATCGCATCCTTGGCATCCATCGTGTGGCTGCTCTTTTCCGACAGACTGCCGCCTGAGATTACCCTCCATCCGCAAAGAAGCGCTTTCTAACAAATGTCCTGTGATTGGCTCACGGCAGGCATCGGACAGCGTAGACCCCGATCTGCCATTCGCGGGCTGTTTTCATGATGCCGGTGACTGGAACTGTCTGGACTTTGTCATATCTGCAAGCTATGTATATTGAATCCATACGACGTACCAAGACGTTCGTTTAAGACGAAGGAGTAAGAACCACTTTGCGGAGTAGTGACGTTGGTACCCGTGAATATCCCGTACGGGTAGATGGGGCTGTTCGGGGAATTACGAAGTGCGGTTGCCGTGCTGTGGCTGTAGTGTTCAATCGAATGGCTGGGTAGCGGTCGATATGAACACGATAAACCCTCTGTGCTCCAACATGTTGTGATTAATTCGGTCCAGTTTCCCTTCCTCTCCCATTTACATGTTTTCCTTTCACTTCCAACATCACAGGGCAACGGTGGCTTGTGCCTTCACATCGGCATCGAAACAGTTTTGCTCGTCAATCATTGAGATTGAGGTAGATATTGCATGCGTAGTCATCAGAGACATTATCGGAGGCTTGCAAGGAAGCAGAAATTATGCTTCGCGGTAAATGATGTTGTTATGAATGCATACTGGGGTCTTGTGTTTAGACGATCATAATACCTTGTTGGCTGGGCGTAGCAGGTCAAAAAGACCCTGACCGATAAGAGAGGTTTGCATAGCCGACGAATTAGAGCAGTCATTCGTATGTGGGAGCATGTTTTCTGTGAGAGAGGTTGTGAATTCAGACGAAACCGCACTGCCAATTGAGGATTACCACGGTTCTTCCCTGGGCTACGGATTCCACGGCTCCCGAGAAGTGCGAAGGGGCCCGGCCGTTAGGTTGCAACAAAGATGTAATGTTTCCCTGGTTTTAATGATCTAGAATCATACGAAGAAGCAAAAACTTAGCATAAAAACCTTCTATCCCTGCGAGGAAGAGGGCGAGCAAGCACCTTGATATCCAGACCAATCTGATCGTCCCCGCTGCCGCTTTTGAGTTGAATGCAGGCGAGCCTGCAAAGTACGAGAGCAAAGGAGAACCCGGAAAAAGATGGCTTCTCCCACTTTTGTCGCGAATGCGGTTCCCCATTGTACGTCAACAGCGAGCTTGCAGCTGGAGTGGTGATTGTGAAGACCGGCACCCTCGATGATTGGGAGATGGGTCAGACCAGCTTTAGACCTACAACGGAGATGTTTTGTGCTACGAAGTACAGTTGGCTGCCGTCGATTGAGGGAGCTGTCGAATTGAGTGGTGCCGAATGATGGAGGACTCGACCATGAGGGGAAGGAACTTTTAATAAACCAGAAACTCTATCTCAAGCAACAAATTGTGAAGGGTGCATGGTAGACCTCAACAGGATTCTTGTCACCATCGTCTCCTCTGGGCGCCGAGGTGTCTTTCGGATCATCGTGTTGTTTAGTAAATGAAACGCCAGAAACATTCAATCAAGGCCGTTTATTTCTCATTCCGGCAGCCGAGGCCCCGAAAGTTGAATAATGTCCCTGTCCGGATCCCACGGCGTTCGGGTTTCCGTGAGGCAGCCCCACTGACCCCGCAACGAGACGGGACTCCCGGACTTCAGGCGGCTCCACTATCCCGATCAGGAAGCCCATTCCCCTAGCGTCATTCCCCCGCATGCTGCCGAGTTTCTGTACATGTTGGGGGTTAACATGAGGAAGAGCCTCGGTTGGTGACTGCAAGCTTTGGGCGGCATCTTATGCTGTAACCCCAGAAGTTTGCACTCGAATGACGTTATGGCGTTGCGGATTCGCAAATAACACGTTGGAGCTCCCGCAGTGTCGACTACATATGAACTCTTGCCTGATTCGTTTCTCAGAAAGCACGGAACAACAAATCTTTCCACCATGGCCAATGAGAAAACAGCCGATTCCTCTTTGCAGCACCTCCCGGTGCATTTGAGACCCATATTCAGCCAGCCAACCGCTGAAGGGCGTCTGCGAGCATGGCTTCAGATGGAGAAGAACTGGGATAGTAACTGGCAGAAAGGGGTAGGTGTACTCGGCAGTCCAGTTGCAAATCACGATACTGAGCGTTGTCAGGACTGGGGCCTGTCAATCCTGCCGTCCGTGGAGCTGGAAAGCGCAACACCTAGCGATCCCCAGTCCCGGGTCGTCTTCACGTTCTCAGTGCAGGAGGCCCACTGCAACCGCATCGGGACGCTTCATGGAGGTTGCATAGCCACGCTTTTCGACTTGCTCACATCGATGGTTCTTCTCACGGTTAACCATAAACCTGGCTATTGGCAGCATCTTGGTATCACTCGTGCGCTCAACTGCAACTATCTACGTCCAGCATATGCCGGCGACCAATGCAGGGTCGAGTGCGAGATCGTTCACGTCGGGCGGAACGTGTGTCTGCTCAAGGGAACGCTGCGAAGGGTACGGGATAACTTGGTTCTATCTACCTGCGAACATCACAAGGTCAACACGAACCAAATCCCCAACAAGCTGTAATGGTAAATGGACTGCCGAATCGAGATTCATGGTATCTCGCCACGTAGTGGAGTGCAAGAGTTGGCTTCGTACTGGAGGCGGCATAGGTGTAGAAGGTGTAGGTCAAACCCCGAGAGTCAAGGGACTTTTTGGTAAGCTTAGAGAGATCCATGTCTGTCGTTCTTGATCATATTTCGTAAGTATCACAGAGTAAACCGAGGTTTGGAGACACGTTGCTGAGGCCAAGGGGCGACGCCATTTTGAAGAAAGCTGAAGACTACGTTCTGCATTAGTAAACAAGTGGAGTTTCGCGCTGTTCGAAACATGAACGGATGGAACAGCATTTTCGGGCGGAGAGAGTCCAACTGTCCGAAAATTATGTGTACCGCAAGTGCTCAAATCCACTCGAGTAGTGGGTAAACACCGAGGTATTTCGGTCGATGGAACCCGAAAGCATTTGCCAAGAAATACCAGTGCATGCTACTGATGAACCTAAGCCTGCAGCACCTCATTGTGCCATGGTATCACATTGAGTCGTGTCACCGCTACTAGGTTCATCAAACTCATTCAATTGTTTCACTTGACTGAAGCACGCCATATCTCGCTGCTGCTGGGAATATCTACGCAGTCTGGGCTAAGCTATGCTCGGCATCTTCCAGCGCGACAGTCGCCGTCTGGAATGGGCCGGGAGATTAGACCGACAGCTCTATTCGTACTTATATTAGAGAGACAGTTCTGTGACTTCGAATTGGGACTGCCAATCGAACGGCTGCGTAGATAAGTATTGGTACCGGACTGCCCGGCGATGGGACCCACTTTCGGGCCACCAAGTCGGATCTCCGACTCGGCGTGGATAGTCGGGCGGGACGGACGGGAATTATCCGGTTGCTACCCTTCGGTTACTGGTACCCATCGAGTGCCCGCAATATCAGATGGCTGAAGCCTATTGATTAGTCTGGCTCATTTGAATCCTTTCGAGAACTATCCATTCGGGCTCTAGGCGCAGACGCACAAAGATGTGGCGGCTGCGCCGAGGGCGTTGTCTGCTGGCCAGC
The DNA here is from genome assembly GCA_036785495.1 of Colletotrichum neosansevieriae. NCBI lineage: Eukaryota > Fungi > Ascomycota > Sordariomycetes > Glomerellales > Glomerellaceae > Colletotrichum > Colletotrichum neosansevieriae. Next base: position 16,227 of record JAVHLV010000441.1, read on the forward strand.
GGTTTATTGCTCAAGAGGCCAAGATCCAGAAACGAACATGGCCCGGTGTCGTTGAATGCTGTTTTGGTTAAGTTCGACTATGTTTCCCGATTTCCAGTCAGTGTACCATTACCACGGAATACAGGCGCCTTGAATCGCAATTGACAAGTTCCCCTGGTTTGTTCAGACTATTGCTAAAGACTGTGGCTGATGAAGGGCGGACAACTGACCCCGTCTGCCTCGAGCCATAGCTCAGGGGACGACACAAAAATCCGTCGGCCATGGATCCCGCGCCTCGGCCGAACCCCGTTGAGCTGTCGGAAACCTCGAAATTAGTACTCGCGACGATCAACATGCGGATATATTCTGTCCTCGTCGATTGCTGGATAGAATGAAAAAAATTCGCTTATCCTACCATTCGGAAGATTCCTTGTGACCTAGACTTTGCTCTGTTACCTGAGGTCTCGATTCTCTGCTCGAAAATGGGAAATGCAGTCTTCGTCAGGGCGCGCAAAGCACGTCTCATTATGAACAACAATGTCCCTGATATGACCCTTGACAAGCATAAACCGTATTGCATCTGGTACCCCGACTTTGGCTAGTGAAGATTGGAAGCTTGCCTTGAAATATGCCGACATGCGGTATTATATTGGTCGTGTTTGTGCAGCTGCGGGCTACACCGCGTTGTACAAGAAACTTGACTTAATCAGAGCAGTGCGTCCATCTTCAAAAGTATCGCCAGACAGCCTGTAAGGTACAAGCTTCTAAATGACTACACGAGGACTGCAAACTTCGAGGATCCCGGAGCCGGTGCGTATCTTGATGGCAATACTGCTGTGCGCTCTACGTTATCTAGCGTTATTAAGCTAAACAGCAATTCTTATTACGAGCACTACTTCGATCTTTAGGAAGATAGGAGAATCGGGGAACCTCATAACCTGTAAACGCTGGAGGATTAGAATATTTCACTCTCTTACTTACTACTCCTAAAGGACTTGCCTACTATAAATAAAGATGCCCTGATGATTATCATAGCTGCCTGGAAGGGCAACATCGACTGCAGCGATTCGCGTCTTCGACGTCCCATGCGCATCGCGAATGAGGTATTGGCCATGACTCGAGGCATAGACCACCATCCTCCGTTTGCGCGTTAAATTAAGAGCATAAAAGTACTTATTCTATCATAACGAGTGCAAAGTACTCTAACAAGCCATCCACGCCCACGCCTGTTCTAACGACCTCTCCCGCATTCACGGAGAAATACGAGGCGATGATCTTCCCTTAGCCTTTTGGTAGCCTCTCTTTCCCCACGAAAAGATCCTCTGAGAACTGGCCTAGCGCCGTCTCGACCTGAGGGACCATATGGCGGTAGCCCGCATTACGGCAAACTACCAAGAGGCCTTCGATGAGCTCAAGGCCGAGCCAAGCAAGCCGCAGTAGGAGCAAGGCAATCAAGGAGCCGATCATATAATATACGAACATTGGTATCTGTTTTACGGAACGTATATTTCGGATCTCATAAGAGTAATTCGGCAATGCTCAGACATTCGGTATGATTTGAATCTCGTTCCCCTCGAAGACCCACCGTGCGGACCTCCCATCTTTGGCTGAATTGAAGAAATACCACGGACTAATCACAGTCAACAGCTACGGTTTCTTATTTATGCGACCGATGAAGCAACAAAATGCACAAGAAGTAACAAAACGCCCCTGCAAAGCCAAGGATCCGCGCATCAGCCGGCCTCCGGTCCGCATCAACCCAGTCCTTGCCTCGTGCTCTCCCGTCTCATGGAGGAAATCCATACGTCGCGACAACCGATTACGACCGAAAATTTGGAACAAAGGAGACAAAGAAATACATCGCAGTCTGAGTCGATCCAAAGTCCATGTCTTTCCTGATCGCAAACTTTGGCACCGGAGGTCCGTCCCGTCCACCGATCACCGCCCCACCCGGAATACCACCCACCTCACCGGGCCGAGTCCCCGCCAAGCTCCGAAGCCCGCCTGATCTAGTGACATGGCGACAATCTCACCCATCGGGATGCCACCTAATATCAGCGCCAAAACCTCCGAACATGCCAAATCTCCGGGTCTCGCGTTGCCAAGAAATTATTGAATTATTTTAACTGCCAGATTGCCGGTTTTGCCAGCGTCTGCGCTGAGCCGTCCCCCCCCCCCCCCAGCTACCCCTTTGTACTTCGCCAACAACGCGATAAAGCCCCGAAAGGCCAGCCAGACTTCCGCCGGAGCCGGAATTTTCGAGTGAGTCGGCATCCCCTCCGTAATGTGGGAGGGAGCCTTGCCCGGGCCTGCAGGCTGAGGTCACACAAGAAACGTCCACGGCACTGAACGATATCATGGGTGCGCCTGGGTCCTCCCCATTTCCGCTATTCCCTGCCTGCCGGTCTGAGTAAGATCCAGTACCATGTCACCTCTCAACCAACAGACGCACACCCAAATCTCACTGCATGCATAGCACATCGAATGACACTCTTCCATCGTAAGAAATCCCTGAAATTTGACAAATTTTTGTCCAGTACTAGATTAACCCGATAGATCCCCAATAAGACTCCATGCCTCTAGATGTCATGCAATGTACTTGCTAAAAACCTATCATCAAAGGTATCATGCCACCCAAAGAAAGAACTCCAGCTCATGCGTGCATACAAACTATTAGTTGTGGCTTGCTCAGAGCAAGCTGGAGACAAAACATTACCATTTCCACGCGCCCAATGGTGTATGATCCCCTTTTCCAAATCATTAAGTTTCGTCGTCGAGCGTTAGCAAATGGGTGCTTGTGAGTGGACTCGGAAATCCCGCCCTTTGCTGTGCTGTTCGGCGAAGTGGATAGAGTGGTGTGCCGGCGGAAGACGCCCAAGGGCAAAAATAAGCCGTAAGCGCCGAAGTCCTTCTGACGCCGCGGGAGTCGTGGAAAGGGTGTGCGACCGCGCTGCCTGACAAGAGTACCCCAAATTACCAAAAGCGGAAGTGGGTGTGCTGGGCAAAATGACGTTGGGGCTGCGGCGTACGGATTTGGTGTGCTCGTGTTTCCGCCCTGATTGTTTACTATCGAGCTAATTGGACGCCACCGCAGCTGTCATTGCTGCCTGTGTGACAGTGTGTGTATGTGTGTTCAGCCTCATGGTTAAGGTCATGAGGAGTTTACAATCCGGAATCGTGCTTCGGGTAGAACGCCGAGGGATAGTATTCCTTCCATGCGGCACAAGTGGGCTCGAGCTCTTTGAGGTTCATCGTGGAGGCAATATCGTCCATGCGCTCGAGGAATTGCACGCTGAGACCCATGCTGACATGCCAGGCGATGTGGCAATGCATGAGCCACGCGCCCGGGTTGTCCGTCTTGAAAGCGATCACCATCCAACCGCTCGGGGGAAGCTGTGCGACGTCTCTGCGAATGGGGTTCTCAAAGTTCAAGCCGGGGTGGGACTTGGTGGTCGCGTACGGCCCAGTGCCGTTGGTCGTTGGCGGGCTCTGGCTGTCGATGAACTTGCCGGCGCCAATTCCCAGAAGCAGGAAATCGTGGCCGTGGAGGTGGATAGGGTGCGGGAGAGTGTGGTTGTTCTCAATCACCCACCATGTCCAAGTGTCGGCAGTGGGAAGTTCGACGACGTTGGCGCGGGGCAAGAAGGTGTCATTGCCCTCGGCGATGTAAGAGAGAGTCGGCTTTTCCCACTCAATGTCCATCGAAGAGCCATTGACGGTCCAGCGGAAAACCGTCTGGTTGTGAATTCTAGGGGAGGAGAGGTCGACGTCAAGCAAGCCCTTGTTGGGACTGAACTCAGACATGGTAGCGTGTCTGGGGAGCACCGGGGTGAAGCCCAAAGCATCGGCGCAGCCAGCCTCAACTGGAACACCCTGCTCGGTCGGAAGGCTGTCGGAGGCGCCCTCGTAGGTGAAGATGGAAGCGGGGAACTCAACCTTCGATGTGCCACAGAGCTGGGTCTGGCTGAGAGTTGCGTTGAACCAGTAGTTCTCGACCTCCTGGTTTGCTTCAATGATCACATCGTAGCGCTGACCGACGGATATGAAGAGACTGTCCTTCGTGACGGGCTTGACAGGAACGAGGTCAGTGGCAATTACGGTGAAGCTGTGCCCCGTAAGAGAAACAGTGAACGTGTTATCGACCGAGGTGTTGATAAGTCGAAGAAGATGCTTCTTGCCAGGTGTAAGCTTCGTCTTCTGATACTCGCCGCCACCGTGAGCGTTCACATTCTTGCCGTTGAAGAGAACATTGTTGCTGTCCGGAGGCGCTGCGGACTCGGCAGCACGCTCGAGACGGTCGGCAGTGTCGTAGTACCAGTCGCTAATAGCGTAAGGACCGAGATCAATATCGTAATCAGCGGAGGCCGGGCCATTGATTTGGATGGCGCCAGCGATGCCGTTGCCGTACTGGGATGAGAAGTGGCTATGGTACCTAAATGGGCGCGTTAGTCGATGGAACCTCAATCTTCAAGAAAGAAGAAAGGTGCTTACCAAGAAGTGCCATACTGGATCATCTGGTAAGAGTACGTCTTGCTGTGCCCGGGTGCGATGGGGCATTCCGTGATGCCATTGGTACCGTCCATGTTGTTGGTATTGCGTTGGTGCATGCCGTGCCAGTGGATGGAGGTACTGGTAGACGCGTTAGCGCGGAGCAGCAATGCAGGTGTCGGTGTCCTTACCCGTTATCAGTCAGCTGGTTGTGGACTGTGATCTCGACGAAATCACCCCAGTCAGCCTCGACAGTAGGCCCTGGAAATTGTCCATTTACGAGCATGGCTGGCTTGGCAACACCATCTGGTGCAAAGTCCGTGTGGTTGGTGACGAAGAACTCATACTATCTGATATCAGAAAAGCTCATGTTAATGATGTTCTGATAGAGATGCGTACCTTCCTGGTCTTTCCGGTATGCGGAGTCACCTTCTCATAATCGGTATCGATGCTGTACCTGCCATTCCAGCAAGCCCGGTTTGTGGGACCATGAGTGCCGCAATCTTTGTTCTCTGTTCGCGAACTCAACGAGCGTATGGGATTGGCGCTGGCCAGAGAGGCAAGGAGAAGTCCAGCCTCAAAGCCGGATCGAATTAGGTTGTAATGCATGATGAAAGTCGCTAACAAGTAGGAGAAGACTGTATTAGACAATAGGAGATGATCGATCGACTTGGTGTTCTGATATCTCGAAAACCGTGAGGAACGGAGAAGGTTATATACATGTCGTGTATCATCAAGACGCCTTGACTGAGCCTTAGCCTCTTTGGTGGACGGACGACATCAATAGTCTCGGTGCACTTGCAGGCTCAAGAGCTTGGTGTGGCGTCCGTACACGAGTGGCAGTCATCCAGACATGTCATGATGCGAGTGAGAACTAGGAGGGTAAGTAGAGGTGAGGTGCATCGCACCCCCTGCTCCCTCGGGCCGTGACCATGCCATGCATGCCTTGTTCTGTCATGGAGGGGACAACAAAGCCAGGTGCCGTTCGATGTGGATACGGGAACACGGCGTGGAGAACCTGGAAGATGGTATGCTCGCGGGTGGAGGTGATTGAACATGCTTCACTGTAAAGTTGAGTCTTGGCTTAACCGGCACAAGAGAACCGCCAGAATGGAGACGCCAAATGGAGGTGCATCTGGGAGGAGGCAGAGCTTCGGCTTGCTAGGCAGACGGAAAGCGGCAAAGCTGCTTGGGGGGAGCGGATCATGTTAGATGCCCAAGTTAGGCCTTCGATACGCCCTTGTGGTGTCCAATATTTGCCCTATGCATATGAGATGCATGAGATTCTGATGGATATGACTGGCTCGTGCAATAGAGGCTGAGAATAGGTGAAGGATGAGGCTGACGGGCCACTGAAAGAAATATTGTGTGTCATATTCGGTACTCGGTCATCGTCAAGACGTGCAACGATAGGTCTTCGTTCCATCAAGGAGGCCTAATTCGGCAGTTCTCATGCAGAGAGTCAGCGTGGTCCAGTATCAAGTGTCAAGTTGCAATGGCACATTCAAAGTTCTGATGTAATTTGGAGGGTGTCTTGGTGCCTTGAGGTCGCACTCGCTCCAGCCGGGAAAGGTCTGACCACATCCGGTTTGCGTCGTGACTGGTAGATAACCGGAAGAGCATCGAGGGTGAGCTCAGCACAGTCGGCATTCTTGCGGGTTCGATGTACTTTCGGTTGGCCCAGTATAGGCTCAGCTCCAGGCCGACTCGTTCAGTGAGCCAGGGAGATGGGTGCTCTGAGCTGGCAGGTAGGATTGAGCAGGCGCTTCCATCGCCAGTCGAACCCCGCAAGAAAAGATTGATCGGCTTGCAGGAAGCAGACTTGGCGAAGTGGGTTGCTGTCCAGATCTGAGGCGTTCAAGTCGGCGGTGAAGTCAAACTTGCCCGAATATCTCGTGCGAGAAGCCGGAGGAGAAGTTGTTAGAATACGAGACGCGGGCAGCACAAAAAGCAAGTATTAGACCTGTGAGCTAGCGGCGGCCACGGTGAAAGGTGGTTCTCAAGCATGAACCGACCCGGGGAAGCACGGAATTGTAGACTTCTAATTCGTCCCCAGGTCGTAGACGGCCGGTCTAGGTGCAGTCAGCGCGACACCGTCTAGTGACTAAGCTGCGCGGTTCCTGGGCGAATCATTGAAAGTTGGCAGTCGGTCTTTTCATGGTCGTGGGCCCTACCGGCAGCGCCGGCTCTCGTATCGAAGAGTGTCTTTGAATCTTTCCACTTCGATGCCTGAGGGCGAATTCATCGACCGGAGAAACCAGGGTGCGGAGGTGAAGCTGCTGGGGGCGACGCCGCTACTGCTGCTGTGTTGCCGGCGCACGGCATATCGGGGGCTATTTTTAGGGACAGCAACATGGCGACGAGGAGGATGAGGGGGAAAGTGGCAGGGTCTAGACGACCTTTGAGAAAATGTCTGCAGTGATTATTAGCATTAGCAGTCGCAATAGTCATTTGGGACGAACAAGATGGTCTGTCTGATGTGGTGGAAGTCAGCGGTATCGCGACTGGGATGCCCTTGAAGTCAATTTCAAGAACATGGAAGAAGGATGCTGGACTGCAACGAGCAATAGCGTCATCTGGCGAATGGCAGCAGCCGCACGGTCTAGAGGAAGACACTGCGCCGTGAACTATGTAGTAAGGCATTTCCGCCGTGGAGTTTGTTATGTGCCGTCCGTGAGGCGTGAGGTGTGAGGTGTGGATTGGGTGTGGAGGAGGTCGCGATTGGGTTGTGGGGGGAGGGAAATGGCCCCGGGGAGATGGCTGTGTCGGGGAAAATCTGACAGGATCTCACATTGGTAGCACAGTGCATTCGGAGACAATAACTGTAGAGACCACGTAATTATGGACTGTGTGACAGTGTTAACAAAACAGAGCACTCAGGTGGCTTTGCGAGGGACAAGTAAGGTGTGGCTCCCTCCTGCCGCAGCTCAGAAATAGCCTACCTACCTACCTACCTTACACTTAGCTGAGGTGAGGAACGTATCTCAAGGCAGGTAGTAGGTACTAAAGGTGAAAACAACGACGAGAAACCTCATAACCTCACCTGCTACCTAGGTACCTTACAGGGCGGCTTGGCCTCCTCTCTCTGCTCACCGCTTGGTGGTCGGCAGCTCGAAGCAGGGTTCGCATTGCAGTCACGTTGCTTTTTCAGATTCCCCCCGCCTGAAGCAAATTGAGCGACCACCAAACCAACGCGCTCGATTCCTCAGGTCCGGCTCCCGTGGCTAGAACTCTACATGAGGTACTCTCCTCAACACCCCGGGCGGACGCGGTTGTCAGGATCATGCCATCTTCCCCAGACTCTTCTCGACGACGCCCAATACCAGCTGCATCCGCCATATCGCTGTCTTCAGCTATCTACGCTATTGACTTCGCTTCTGCTCCTCATCTTTCCACTAGCTCACTGACTCTCACTGCTTGCTCACTCTCGCTCTCGCTCTCACCCGCCTGCGCCCACTTCCCGCTTCTTTCGAACTCCAGCGCAGCGCATATGCATGTCTCGCAGGATCAACAACAAGAACACGAGGGATTCTAGTCCTCTTCACATAGTCTAGCTGACAGCGCATATTTCTGTGGCCTGTTCTCCATCACAATCCTTTTCGCTGCGTGCTTCGGCGACCTTGACAGAGCGCAAAGATGAGTCGCGTTTCCGAAGAGGCACATCAAAAGAGACAGAAAGCGTGAGCAATGACGGGCAAAACGCCTGACGAGAGACGCTGACAGCCACAATTCCCGGCAGCCCGCCCAAGTCTGCCCACCACGGCCGCGCCGATCCCTCCGGCTAACCTGCGAATCCGGCAAGGCTGCCACAGTTGGCCGCCATCCGCCTTCTAGCCCAATCACGTCAACTCCTCACCGCACCTAACCTAAGCTCATATGCCCGACTTACCCGTTCCGCGTTCTGCTGGCCCTGGTTCTTCACGTGGACCTCCGAGGCGTAGTCCGGCCGAGCCTCTCAAGTCATTGCCATTTTGAGCTTCACTTGTTGCGACGCTAAGAAGCCAACTTGGAGGTCACTTGACCGATTGCTCGGGTTTACGCTCCCTTCAAGGCGTTTAGAGCCACACCTTTGTATTCATGAATACGACAGGGCGACGATACGGTGCCTCTTCGTTCGGTCTCATACACCAGCTGCGAGATCCGGCTCATTTGCCTATCGAAACACCACATGTACCGCCGACCACTTCCCCATTCGGCTGCATGGCTCATGTTCCCCGTGATGTTGTGTCTCGTATCGCAGCAGTGTCGACTCGTACGGCAAGATAGAGATGCTTGATGAGGCCACTCTTTCGTCCTGTCCATTCAAATCTCCTCTTCTGTCATCCATGCCATATCGGGCCTTTGACAGCTTGGCAGTGCTTAAGTTCTCACCCTTAGGGCTATTAGCGAAGGTTACTATTCCCGCGCCATTAGCGCCTTCAGCCAGACTGCCCAACGTGTTTGCCTCGACTAGCGGCCCCTGAATCAAGCCGGGAAGACTTCTGCTCAGTCAGACATAAGCGTCAGTGGGAAAAGTTCCACCACGGCCGACGTTACTTCGTCGTACACCATTCGTTGGAACGTTGGCTACGAGGGCCGGCGCCGACGGTGAGTATGACCTTCATTTCAAAATACGAAGACGGCATTGAGAAAAAGTTTTATTCTCCGCTCGCGGGATATGTCCTACGTAGGACACGACTTTCGCCTTTCGGGTTACAGCGCGTTGGTGCCAGTCGGCTGGTTCCTACCCCTGACGAGGATCAGGCCGGGATGCAACTGAGATGGTCATCATCCCGGATCTTATTGGGCCTGCTATTTCCACATTGCCCAAGCCTCAGTATCGACGGCAGTTGACAAAGATGGGCGAGAGAGAACAAGTGAACAACTTGAAGCTGCGCTGCGCAGCGCTGCAGTCGCTACGAAGAGATGGAAATCCTAAAGTCTCAGCTTGGAACGATAGTCTATCTTCTCGTGACACTTGGACGCAGATGAGGCTATTATCTATTGTCCGTATTGATCCATGCTGTTTATAGCCTCGAGAACAGAATGATGATCTGACTGATTAGCTCACTGCGAATCTCCACGCTATAATCAACGGCCCATCCGGCTTACATCAGGCAGGTCAGACATGCCCAGACAAGAAATTTCTTCGCCGGCCCTAGTGAATGCATGTTCGCCGTTATGGTCACATACTAAGACAATGAGTTCATCGAGACACCTTGAACCGAAACTTCCCGGCCGAGCAGCAGTAGTAGGGCTGCTAGCGTCACATGCTGAGCCCTTTTATAGTTGACTCGCTTCGAAGCTACCTGGCTGCTCTCGAAATCGGTCTCGTATGCGAGGTCCCGAGCGTTCGATGAGTATAGCAGTGTTGTACTACCACCCCTGACGTGACATCACATCACTTCAACCCCTTTTGTTCTGGCCAACTGCTGCAGCTATCCCCTTTTTTTTTCGGGCGCCGAGAGCACCGCTGTTAACCATTGAAGCTTTCAGGCTTGACTTGAGTCACCACGCGCCCCTGGTTCGATTCCGGGGGGGAGAGACGCTCATTCTTTTGTTGTTCGTTGGACGTCCCCTATCTCATCCAGTGCCGCAGTTCAGTAGCAACATCAACTATGCGCGATCATCTCTCGAGAAACTCCTACTTCGATGGATCTTTGTAGAAAGATTCTTATGGCGCGTAGGGATAGATAAACACTCTGTATGTGCTTGTTATATCGAGAGCCGGGCCGAGCCCCACTCACGATGCCGATGCCGACTCGGAGATCGGAGGAGGATCCACCTTTCCCGCCCCGGTCTGTCTCCGACGCTGCTTTCCTCCGAGTTCCTGGTATCAGCCGCTCAGTTATCATGCGAGTAGTATCAGACATTCCCGAGTAGTTGATACTACTATTGTCCAATGAACGCAATTCTCCGATGAAACGTGCAATCAGGAACGGGCGCGTTACATCAATCGTTCACACATTAGCCGCGGCTGCGAGACCGGACATCGAACATGGCAGCTTGATTGTTTCCCGGATCCAGATTATTTATGGTAAGTAACTATAGTTCTCAACTCCCACGTGTTAATATGCCCCTGCGACTGTTTAGTTATGTACTTGTATTCTGATACCTCCGCCTCACATTTCCGCCGGCGCCGTGTCTCATCCCAAACCTCACCATTGGATGGATCAAGCCATCAAGCTAACGCTCCCAGAACTTCCTACAAACAACTCGCGCAAAATTTATCCCCAACAGCAAGTGGGCGATTACTTTAGTGGTATAACAACCCCTTCGCATGGGGTAGGTCCTAGGTTCGATTGCTAGATTGTCCAGAAACGTCTCATACCGCTCCTGGCGTTGGACAGCTCGTATTGAGTGCTTAATTTTGTTCGCCCCCACCCCGCATCCCCCCCCAGATGTCTGTGGAATCTCACAGTCGAAGGCCTCCCCTTTTGCAGTGTGTTTCATTTAGTCTCCACGGTTCTTAGTTCTGCAGGGGTCGTGAAAGCAAAGAAGCATACTGGGTGCTTATCACTTGAATCCCCGGAAGATCTACTAGAAGTCTTGCCAAGATATGTTCCTTTCTATGCATTCTACATGAAGCATATGCGGCCTAGACTTCATTCGCAAGTCTTGTACTCGAAGTAGTAAGAATTAAGAAAAACCTCTAACGCTAGATGAACCTCATATCATATCCCATTAGGCGCTATCACTTTAGTCACAGCTGCAGCCTGTTCTGCTGTGCCACCGTTGGACTTGCCAGGCTCCACGATGGACTGCGTCGACTGCCTACTAGAGCGATCAGGTCCGCCATCACTTCCTTCACTCAAGTCGGTGCCGATCGTCCCTCTCTGCCTTTCTCTCTTCTCGAGGAAAGCGATTAGGATGATGACAGGCACGGTCAAAGCTCCCGTCACCAAGCTGGCAATGTAGCCCTTTCGGTAGTTTGGGGCGTCCGTGACGGGGTAGAAGACCAAAGGCCACCACGTCTAATCCCGGTCAGCTGACACACCCCATTTCAGAGCAGAGCAAATCCGCACACTCACCACAAACGCAAAGTCGAACGAGTTCATGAAGCCCGTGGTGATGGCTCGGAGTTGCAAATCATGGGCCGTCAGGTCCGCCATCCAAGAGTACCACAATGCCTGCGGCGCGTAAGTCGTGCCCATCAGGTAAAACGCGAAGAAGTAGCCGGCGTCTGGCGGGTCCGCGATCAAGATGGCGCTGCTGGCGATGAAGGTGAGGCCGATGCACAAAGACGCCTGCCAGCGGGAGCGAAGTCTATCGGAGACGGCGCAGTAGATGAAGGTTGCGACTATCCCAGTCGCAAAGGTTCCGGTTGGGTAGTTGTTCTGCTGGATCACGCTATACCCTCGGGAGGCCATCCACAGCGGGATGACGTTGTTGAGAATTGCCTGAATGCTGAGGGAGTAAACTATTATGCGACGTTGGTGAGCTTGGCACATCACCGAGGCCCCCCTCCCTCCCTCCCCACCGCGTCAGACTTACGCATGAAGACGGTTGGAAGCAGCCAGAATTGCCAGCTGAAAAGCACGCGCCGGAAGACGCCGATATTCCACGTCTTCGTCTTCGCCTGGCCGAGACGGCGCACAGCGAACTCCTTCTCTTCGGCAGAGAGGAACCTGGCTGTGCGGTGCTCCGGCAAGTCCGGGATCGCAAACCAACCTGGGCCGCACGTCAGTTCCTCTACCCAATGCGCTCACTCTATCGAATGTAAGAAACGAAGACGCACCAAAGACGGCAAATGGAATCGTCACGCACGAGACCACCACGAAGATGAGCCGCCAGGGCGTCAGCGGACCGTTCGACAAGGAAGCCAGCAATCCCGCCTGGATCCAGCCGCCGGCCATGTTTCCGAGATTACCAAACGCGCAAAAGACGGCCGCGCGGGTCGCGAGTTCGGACTGCTTGTACCACGAGCCGTAGATGAAATGGGCGCCCACGCTTGCGTGTGTGTGTGTGCGGTTAGTGAAGATGCAGCTGCTATCCGAGAACCATCGCGGCGCGGGGGGGAAAAAGGGGGGGGGGACTCACTATGCGACTGCCGAAAAGGCGCCCTCGAAGCCGTTCAGGATGAAGACTTGGTGGACATTTGTCGTGCGAAAAGTCACTAGAGTAAGCACGCTCCAGACGGTATTCGCCGCGACGAAGACATATCGCGGCTTGACGACCGTGAGAAGCGACGTCGATGGTATTTGAAAGACAGCATAGGTGACCAGGTAGATGGTGTGCATATAATTGAAGTCCTGCGGCAAAAAAACAAAACAAAAAAGAGGCGCAGAGGTCAGAAATGCATTTTGCGGCAACCGACAAAGAGAGTCCTCCTCACCTTTCCCTGGAACCCCAGGTCCTCCTTCATCCCGCTGATGTAGGCCGTGCTGTAGCTGGCGCGGTTGATGCCGAACAGGAACCAAATGACCGAGAAGTAGACGAGGACCGTGAAGTCCAGCTTGATAAGCAGCGATCGCTCAATGGACGGCGGGCCCCAGAGGGCCGTCTTGATTGCCGACGACGGCGACAACGACATGGACAGGCTGGAGTCTTCTAGACGTGGAAGGCGTGGTGCCGAAGCAGCAGAGAGCAACGGCGACGATTCAGAAGTTCCGGTCGCCATTTCTAAGTCCAGGTGCGCGTGACCCTGTCGTACGTGTGTCTCCTACTGTCGTACCCGGCTGGTCTCTGCAAAAGCACGATGTCGTCCCTTCCAGGTTGCTGATTTCGGCATACTTTTCTCCGCACGCTGGCAAACCCCCCCCCCCGGGCAGGGGACGGTGGGCGGATAAGGTACCTAAGGTAGGGCAGAGTAGGTAGCGGTAACATCAGCACTGTTCAGTTCAGTTGGCGTGTGTTTGACGGATAAGGCCTTGCCGAGGTCACTCAATGGCGCGCTCCATGGCGCTGCTGATCTTTGGTTCTCGACTACAAAAGCCGCTGATAAGGGGAGGCCCCTGCATTTGGTCATTTTGCAGAATGCTGCTGAGAGATCATTGGCGACAACAACGATGTTGCTCGGGCCAAGGCATACTCATGTCAACTTGAGTATTGCGAGAGGAGAAGCCAGAATCCGAACCCTTGTATTGTAGTTTCAGTAAACATTCGGGCACGATTCGTGCAGTTCCATTACCCAAAGCGTCCTTGGTTTGATCACACAAGATATACCAAGCCTCTTGTGGCGATGGAGCAGTCACATTCGGTAACACCATCAGAATGAAGACATTGAGAAAGGGAAAACGTCAATTGAGATATTAAAAAGGTTACAACTTGCATCACCAACATCGTAGCAATAACGTAGTAATCACCCAAAGATGGATCAAACGAGTGTCGTCTTGCAACATTACAAGTAACAAAGAGTGTTTGGGCAAGCCCCGTAAAGCTTTCAGTCGTCCACAATCTCATCGGAAGAAGACGAGGATGATGAGCCTGAACTCACAGAGCCGCTCGACTGGGCATCACTATACCACGGCATGGTTCCCGAGTCGGTATTGAACTCGGTGTCCGTGGCGTTGGTCCACTGAGCTACGATCCGACCGAGATTACCCCACAGCTCCTCATCCATGTCCTTCTCCCGACTGGGCTCGGGTCCAAATTCGGGCTCGAACCCAAGCTTCCACTCTTCCAACTCCCGCTCGCTGCTGCTCGTGGAGTCGGTGAGCCAACTCGTCACCGAAGACGGGGCGCGGTGCCAGCGGCGATTGCGGCGGGGAGGGGCAACGTTGACGACGTTCATCCCAGGAGGACCCCGTGGGAAAGCCGGCGCCGGAGGCGGGCCACACATCCAATTGGGTGGCGGAGGCGAACCACCCGTGAAACCTGGATGCGGGGGCATGCCACCACCTCCGGGTCGCATACCCGGTGGTCGCATGCCAGGCCTCATGCCTGGTGGGAGGAACATGCCCGGCGGCGGCGGCGGCGGCCCCATGTACGGCTCTTCCCACGTCTGAGTGTCAGACTTGCCGGGCACAACGCCATCGGCGAAGGCAGAGAGGCGCATCGTCAGAACAGCACCCGGCTTGATAGTAGTCTCCCAGGCTGCGGGAGTGATGACCACCTCATCTGCCATGACAACCTCGAAGGCGCCTTCCCGGACGATGGGCCACATTCTGTTGATATCACGGAAGCGACTATGGATAATAGTGCGCGCACCCTTTCGAGACGTCAGCGGCATATCGATTGAGGGCGTTGAAGCAAACACATACCTTGAGAGTGCGGCATTGCTCGTATGGCAAGACAATCTTGCGACCAAGGGGGTCTGTCAGATAGACAGGCTCCTTAGCGGGCTCCATAGACATGTACGCTACAATAAAGTCAGGCAAGCTGCGGGTGTCGACCGCGATGAGGTTCCTGACCCGGCCGTCCTTCTTCTGAGCGCGTTGGGGAGCGTTTTGCACGGCCAGGCGGAATTGAGCATCGAGACCAATAAGCTGGTCTCCCGGGTTGTTTCCGACTTTTCTGAGAACGCGCTTAAGCTGACGAAGCAGTGTCTTTGGCTCGAAAGACAAGACAGGCGGCTTCTTTGCAGAAGTTGCATCTCCACTGCAGAGGATAGTCGCCTCAAGCTCAAGGTGATCAAGAGGCGGGAGGCCGCGACCGAAGAGGCCGCGCATCCACTCAGCCATGCTGTTGAACACCTTCACAGGAAAGCGGCGCTTTGGTGTCAACAACTTGACATCAATGGGTTCTGGGGGAGGAAGCGGGACTTCAAAAACCGGAGGTGGCGGCGGAGCCTCAATAGCAGCGGGAGGTGGAGGTGGCGCAAACTCCTCAACGGGAGCCGGCTTCTTCTTCTCATCTCCAGCTTTGTCCCCACAAAGCGAGGGCGGCCTGGAGTCCTTGGCTGTCACGCCGGACCTCCATGATGCCGCGTCGTCGTTCGAGCAGACGCTCACGGCATCGGCCTCTGCGGCTTCGGCGGCTTCGGCGGCCTTGACGGCCTTGACGGCGAGTCGCGCTTCCTTCCTGGATTTTTCTTCCGCCTTCCTCTCGTAATCCTCCACAAGGTCTTTGACAGTCGTGTTCCTCTGCTGTAGCAGCCGGCTTGCCAAAGCTCTTGAAGCTAACTCCTCATCAAAGCTGCCCGGAGCTCGTGGGGCCCTGGTTTTACATTTTAAATCTGGGACCTCGGCGAATCAGAAGGCGATTACTTACTTGATCTGAAGGCGGGCCACATCAAACACCTGCATATGCAGAAGCAAGCAGGCAAACAGCCATGGCAACTGCTTTTCAGCGGTTTCGAAAGCGTCCTTGACTAGTGCCCAGTTCATGTTTGACCCAATGGCGCAGAGTCTCGCGGCCTTCAAGTCTTCCACCCGAATAGTCTCGAGAGAGACGTCGTCAACGACCTTAGCCGCGAGACTGGCTCTGTAGATGCTACGAATAATGGTGACATAAGTCTTTCCGCAGCGGACGGCCAGGTCTTCGACGTCTCTGCGGCCGGCGTCTGTGTAGACAGGTAACGTTTCATGTTTGTCAGTTCCGAGAAAGTCCCAGAGCTGAGCGAGAGTGGATGCTGTGCCGGATATTTCATTGACAAGCCACCTGACGTCCCCGTCGGGGTTTTTCGTACCCAAGCCGTAGATATTAAGCTTGTTGGCCAGCTGGAACCCGAGGTTCACGATGCCGGGCACATTGGGAGAGGGAGCCACGCTGCTCAGGTACGCGGCCATGATGTCGTTTGACAATGGAGGCGAGGGAAAGGAATCAGAGGCCGGACTGAAAGACCTGAGGCTTCTTCACTTCACTCTGCGATGGGGAGCGGGGTATTTAACTGTCAGCATCGCAGAAGGGAGGAGCAGTTGTAAGCCTCATTTGTGCCCATTGGGCTGGCAGTCTCCTGCTTAATGACTTGGAATACGGCCAATGAGCCGCACCAGCTGAAGCAGCGCAGCATGGTTCCTCAACCTCCTCTTGAGCCATGACAGACTAGAGTTGCAGCCTAAGCCAGCCCAATTGTTCGGTTGGTCTTCCTGTTATCCCGGGTCGGTTTTGTTTTTGTGTGGCATGATGAAGCTCATCGATGCTGCGTCCGGCCAGACTTGACTGGTTCGCATGATATCTCCGAAAATCGAATCGAGGCATCCAGCAACGCATCATCCGGTTGATGCCGCTCGGACCATGTCCCACCGGAGAGCCGCGGCCTTGTTTGCAGACATCTTGAGGCAGGCTGCAACGTCCAGACGCTTTTGCTTCCCTGTCTTGCAGGAAAAGTGGGAATTCGTAGTCCGCCTCGGAAACCATGAGGGGGAGAAGCGTTAGGGATGGTTGCATGCAGCGGGAACGTGGACACGCTCGGACCACAGAGAAAAGTACTGTGCAGCAGCAGAGGCACGTGATCAACCCGTGGGGCCAATGCAGTGCTGACGACATCATGTTCCGTTGGTCCACGTAAAAAGTCCTGCATACATCACTCTGCAGGCTAGGCTATGGAAACAGGGCTTCGAATCGCATGCGACTTCCCGTGCGATGTTCTTGTACGATTCACCAGATTCGGTGCCTTCAGCATGTGATTGGCCTCACATGCGCATGAATGTTTTGCTTTATCGCTGCAAGTCAACAGCATCGATGCCACGATAGGCCTCTATTTCGCGGCTGGAAGATGCTGCCGTCAGCAAGCACAACCTCGTAGTTGACAACCGGGTCTGGTCACGCCGGAATCGACCCATTACTATTTTCTTGGGAGAACCTTACCGCACGCAAAGTCGACACGAAACGTGTAGAAAGTCTTGTCGCCGCCTGTCAGCAAACCGCCAATGCCGACCGTGATCTCGTGGTCTCCTGCCACCATTCTTCCATCTGAGATGTCGTATCAACAGGTGTTGTGTTTCTTCCTGTCTATGATTTACTCAAAGACACACGCTTGCTGGGACCGGGCCGCCCCGATGCAACCCCAGTCGCGGAATGGGGACACATGGTAGGCAAGAGGCTCACCTTCGCACAGCGCATTTGCAGTCGGAAATCGCCACTAAGGCCTTGATACCTTTGGATACCTCATCCGTGTTTCTCGGTTGGACAACGGCCCAGGGCCCCAACCTGGTTGTCGCCGACCAATACGATGCCAATCGTTTTTCGTATGCATCTTGCTTGCCCTGGAGTATACAGGAGTATACAAGAATTCATTCAAGCCCGCTTGCCTGATTCTGCTGATGGCGTGCTCTGAGATGGCCGGCATGTTCAGGATCCCAAAGTGTCCAGAATGATATTTTCTGGGTGAGCAGAGCGTTGTCATACATATGCTTCGCGTCGAAGCAATCAAGTCTGATCAGCCCACTGTGGGACCACGTCTCAGGATTGGAGTCCTGGATGAAGAAGCAGCCTGGCCGCTCCATCCTCCGGTCCGTCGCGCTTTCGAGTCAGCCATTCGCGCACTGTCAGCCGCCGGTCACGAGGTCGTCCGACTTCCGTACGACTACGAGCGAAGTGTCGAGCTTGGCATCATGATCGCCTATCAGTTCTCCGAATCATCTCATCCGCCCGAGGAGGATCTCGAGGCGCTCCTCGTTGAGCCGCTGGTCAAATCCGTTGCGGCGAGGATGCATCCTTTCACGAACAAGCCGCGGGGGACATGACATACCCGTGGCGTCACTTGGATGAACTGGATCTCGCACGCGCCAAATTTGTCGAGACCTGGCACCGGGCCTGGTTCGACCACAGGCTTGATGCTCTCGTGGCTCCTGGAGCAGACAAGACTGCCGTTCCTCATGATACATACGGTCTGATGCCGTACACGGTAGTGTTCAACTTGCTTGATGTGACTTGGGTCACCCTGCACGTAACTGATCCAACTGATAACATCGTGTAGTACCCCTCATGCCTCATTCCATCGGGGCGGGCTCCCAAAATCTTAGACCCAGACCCGGCCAAGGCTACTGGTCCATTTCGTCCAGACTGTGAGTATACATGCATTCAATTCGCAGCTGGAGGGTTCGTGCCTGGAAGAATGGGAAAGATAGCTAATATGGCCAGTAGACGAACCTGAAGCAGTTGATGGCGCTCCATGCGGCATCCAGGTCGTCACCCCCGGGCTCAGGGATGAGGAATGTCTTGCTGCAGCTGCGATCATTGACAAAACTGTGAATGGGGCTTCGTCTTAGACCATGAGAACTGTAGACTTCTAGTTGCCATAAACCCAGATATTATGTACCTGGTTTAAGGAAAGGGGATGTGCGGAAGGGACGAAGTTTAATTAGATTGAGCACTAGTATTGAACCTCAGCCAACCTTGATTTAGTCAGTCGTCACTAGAACGGTCCATCAAAAATCAGTTTTTCGTGCCTCTCGAGGATCGCTTTTGTCAATAGCGCCTATGTTTATATGAACCCAATCATGGTCTCCAACCGCATGACAGGTGGGAATTTAAGGGCCTGCTAAGCTGAGTGTGTTGTCATTTTCATGTACCTGCGAGAGGAAATCTAATGTTTTGTTCACTTGCGGACTGAAATGGGTCGAATCAATTTCGCGAGAGAAACAGGCTTCTGCTGATTTTGGACACAGAAACAACGGAAGCAGATATTTAGAAAGTCTTTCGGGGTCATCACTTCGGAGTGATCTCTGAGGTGCTGATGGATGCGAGAATAGCCCCCCCTTGGCTACCAATATCCCATGAGCACAAACCTATCGATCTTGGCCATTCACGAGCTCAAAACATCCTGGAGTTCGTATTGCGCACCTAGGAGTCCCTGGCATAGAGTTCTCCACGGTCAATAATTATGTAACGAAGTGCTTTATACTACTTAGCAACCGGGAAGCCTATCATCTCATGAATTCTGGTATCACAAACCTTGGTTCATCATCACTGGCACAAAATGAACCTCTTCTGACCCTTTTCTGACCTTTTCCGCTGGTCCCGCGAGTTGGTAATTGCTTTTCAAGGAACAGTCCATGATCCGGGAGGGCAGCAGGCAGGCCCTCAAGACGTTTGGATTCATCACCACGACAACAACCTTCTTGCGTCTTGTTATGACTTGAAGAAACTTTCTAGCGTTGCCCTCCTCCGCGGTCTGGACAAGTAGGCCAACGCGCCAGAATGCAGAGCCCCCCCGCCATCTACGCTTGGTATGCCTTCCTCTTTCCCTGTGTTGCGCATGGAAAATCCTTCAAACTTCTGTACGTCTCCGTGATATCCTGTATCAAGCCCAGGTGTATTGCTTAAGTTTTTCGGCTCCAGGTATCGGTCGTTATCGCGTTTGCAAAGAAACTTGCGGTTTTATAGAATCGGGTTAGGCATTGATGCTCCAAAATTGCCAGACTAAAGATTGGCTGGTCCATTTTAGTCTCGTTCAATGAAAATATACTTTTCCATGCAGCAATCATCCGGTCTGCAAGAACACTTCGCGCTAGACCGAATGTTTAGGCTATACTGGAGTGTTGGGAGAGATGTCATGTAGTTACGAAATCTCTAGAAATGAGATCCTAGGTGACGAGAAAAGGCCGAGAGAGAACACATGTAACATGACTGGGCGGGCACGAAGCTGGCAGCCGTTCTGCCTCTAAACACGCGGCATACCTGGGGCAGGACTTCAAAGCCTGCACCGTGCTGTATTGAACGCAATCATCTGTACTTAGTCTAACAGCCATGGGCATATACAAATTGCAAAGTGTCCGATTTGGCATAGTTACGAAGTTTTCAATGAAGCTCGAGAGCTAAATGGCTTTGACATTTCTTCGTTAAACACGCTATTCACAAGTTGCTGGAAATTCTAGTAACAATCTTCATGAGTTCGTCCTCCTCGGGTATCGCGCCCATCATATCCGCACTTCTCTCATTCTGAAAGCCCTCATCGGGACTGGCCCAACTGTATCCCTTCCACTCACCCAGCGCCGGCCACATCTGCTTCTCGACCAACGCCTTCAACTTCTCATACTTGTCGGCCGAGCCGGTCTCAGCGCTGGCACCCAGCCCCTCAAGCACCTTGTTCCATGCTAGCACTGTTTGCTCCAGCTCAGAAACGTTGGTCACACCCATTACACTGCCACCCACCTGCACACCCCCTTGCCCAGGCAGTTGGACGCCGAGGCCAGCCAAGGCACCGACGCGGGCGTACTCCTCCATCGACCAGTGAAGAGCGATCGTTTCCAATCGCTCGCCAGCTTTGTCTGCCAACTTTAAGAGGGTCTTGCAGGCGCTGCGCAGCTCGTCTGGAGCCGGGTGCCATCTTGCAATGACACCAGCCTTGTCTTCGGACTGTTCTGAGCTGTTGGGGATGCCGGTGTGAGTGAGCAAGCCCATACCGAGCATGCTGGCGTTGAGAACGACCTGCACGCCGGCATTACGGAATCTTCTCAGGGGGCTCTGGTCGTCGGTGTGGTTGGCCCCGCCCAAGACTTCAGCCAAACCGAGGGTCGGGTTCTGGACGGTGAAGTGGCCGTAGCTGAGAACGGCATCCAGAGGCTCGCCAGTCTCTGCGAGGATCATCTCTGCGAGGCTGCAGAGGACGTGCACTGGGAAACCGCTGATTCCGACAAGGCGGATCTTGCCCTCGTCGCGGAGTTGTCGTAATGTCTGCACGGCAGCGAGAACTTCCGAGGGCGAGACGAATTCGACATCGTGCATATACACGAGATCAAGGTAGGCCGTGTTGAGTCGGTTGAGCGAGCGGCGGACCGAGTACCGCACGTATGCTGGCGAGTAGTCGAACTCATTGCCGGCAATACGGCCAGCCTTGGTGACCAAGACATACGACTCTCTGGGGATGTTCGTGGCGGCGGTGTGAGCGGCCAGCGCGTCACCTAGCAAGACTTCGGAAGGGCCATAGTATGGTGATGTGTCAAAGCCGTTCACGCCCAGCTCTAGTGCTCTCGAGATAATTTGTCTGTAGGGCATCTGAAGAGGATCCTTAACATGTTGGGTGTTGAAAGTTGCCGTGCCCAGGAAGAGGGGAGGAAGGACAGAAGCAACGCTAGGCCTGGCGGCTGGGTTATGGCTTGCAGTGGTGGCCATGGTGTGAATGTGGATGATGGGGAATTAGACCAGGAACGAGGAAGGATGGGTCGATCGATGTTGGAGGAGAGATGGCGCGAAGAGACGGACGGGAGCTTGCCCAGGTGAAGTCTAGACTTATGTCGCAGCCCAAGAGGTCGAGGAGTTTGCGGGTTGATATGAGAGGGTCACGACAGGGTCGGTGAGCGAGTCTGGTCTATAAAGACTGACCGGGTCTTCCAGCTCCTGGACCAGGAACATTGTGTTATTAACCATAATTGAATAGGTGTGGGCTTTTTCTGGGCTTGCCGGCGGCCGGTAGTTTTGCTCTAGCGTCCCCAGAACCCATCCGCTCGGTTTGTCCATCCAGACCAAGCCGCGTACTCGTCCAACGGACTCAACCTCGAGTCTCGTCAATACTTACGAAGCTGGTGGCGTGTGGAGTTCATGCGTGGCATTCCTGAGCCAAGAATCGTCCACCTTTGTTGCCAAATTGCACCTGTCAGCTCGTCTCAAACTGCCACATACTGATAGACATGGGTGCCCCGAACAGAAAAAATGGGACCCTTGCTCCGTGCGGCCCTTCAATCTGTGTCCTACCGGCCCTCGCCGGCCGGCATAAGTGGCGGTCGGGATACATGATAGATCCATGTTCATCTGAGACGAGCCACTTCCATCCACGGGCCCTTGACTCGTCATCCACATCGAACCCGATCCCTGCGATTGAATCGAACCAGAATCCGGTCGTCTCCATAACGGGCGCTAAACTAGGATTGTAATATAATCCGTTGTTAGCCTCAATTTCGAACATGCTTCAGGATTTTCCCTCACATCCTTCACCAACAAGGAGCCCATACAAACAAGCCACCGTCTTGATCTTCAAGACAATCGGTCCTGCTTTTCTTGGACAATACGAGCCTTGATTGTCTTGCATCTTTGATTTTCCATCAAGCAAGATGTCTGCTCCAGAGTCTCTCGAACCGCACATCCGCGGCATCATTGAGGATGCGGCCGCGGACGGCATCCCCTTCCGGGCCCGCGCCGCTCACTTCCACGCCACGTGGGCGCGCACATTCGCCTCGCTGCCCGAGTTGTACATTCAGCCGCAGTCTCAGCAGGAGGTCGAAAAAGCCGTCAAGCTAGCTCGCAGGTGTCGGCGACGCATCACCACGGTCGGGTGCGGGCACTCGCCCTCAGACCTGACATGCACGAGTAACTGGCTGGTCAACCTCGATGACTTTAGGAAAGTGCTCTCCGTCGACAGTAAGCAGGGCTCGCTCACCACCAACTTGACTTACGGGCGCTGACGTTGAAACAGAGGAGACGGGACTCGTGGTTATGCAGGCTGGAATCCGGCTTTGGCAGTTGACCGAGGAGCTGAACAAGCACGGTCTTTCTTTCCCCGTGTTGGGAAGTGTGAATGAGCAGAGTATCGCCGGAGTCATCAGCACAGGCACCCGAGGCAGCACCCTGAAATACGGGCTGATCTCGGAGGCCGTTGCTTCTTTGAAGATCACCCTGGCCAACGGCGAGACGGTAAGCTGCTCGGCGGATGAGAATCCGGATCTCTTCCGCGGCGCTTTGCTGTCCCTGGGAGCTCTGGGCATCATCACAGAAGTCAGCTTCCGAGCCGTCCCTGCTTTCAGTCTGAAGTGGAGACAGACTATCCAGGCTGATGCCACCATGTTGGATGCTTGGAAGCAAAACGACAAGTTGTGGACTCAGTCAGACTTCGTACGGGTGTGGTGGTTGCCTTACACCAGGAGAGCTGTCGTCTGGAAGGCCGACATCGTCACTAAGGAGGACCTCGAGTCCGGAAGAGAGCAGAACCGTGACCCGCCAGTTGGGTACTACGACGGAGCTCTCGGTTACCACATTTACCACAACCTCCTCTACCTGTCCCGTTACATCCCACGGATATTGCCATGGATTGAGTGGTAAGTCGTCGGGCGACCGCTGATGAGCGAGTACACGGATGCTGAACGATTCCAGGTTTGTCTTTGGCATGCAATACGGTTTCAACGACGGCTACACCACCGAAGCTATCCAGCCCATGGAGAAGGCTCTGTGGATGAACTGCCTGTACAGCCAGTACGTCAACGAGTGGGCCATCCCCCTCCACCGGGGTCCCGAGGCGTTGATGCGTCTCGGATCCTGGATCAACAAGCTGCAGCCGGGTGACCCCTACTACGTTGACCACGGCATCCCTTTCTCCGCCGAGGGTCTCTACATTCACTCTCCCGTCGAGGTCCGCGTATGCGACGCCAACGTCCACACTAGCGCCGAGCAGCGCAACCGCCCGTGGCTCGACAGCACCGTCAAGGACGGGCCGACGCTCAACCTGAACGCGACCATGTACCGTCCGTACGACTTGGACCCCCCTGGTCTGAAGCGCTGGTTCGAGGGTTTCGAGTGGCTCATGCGTGATCTCGGTGGCAAGCCCCATTGGGCCAAGAACTTTAACGTCAAGAACACGGAGCTCGAGCAGTGGTATGGGGATGACTTGACCCAGTGGAGACGGGTCCGTGACGAGGCCGACCCCGACGGTTTGTTCGTTGGGCCTTGGCACCGCCAACACGTCCTTGCTCCCAACTCACCTCTTCTCGAGTTCGAGGAGGTTGAGAGAACCAGACATGATGCCGGCCGGGGCACTACTGTCTACGGCCTCCGCCCACAAGGCGAGAAGCAAGAGTAAGATCGGGGATGATAACGCAAGGTGTAATATTACCTTGTGCATCTGGCGCAAGGCTTTGAGGCAGAAGCGGTATGATCAGAGACATTAGACAGCATTCATGTTTGCCTGTTATTCATGAAAAGCGACTTGACATTGAATAAACTTCACATCAACTTCCTACCTCCAACCCCAGTGAACGTGCGCCTATCCGTAGATCGATGGTCATGAATCTCCCCAAAATACTTGCCCGCGACAATTAGATCACCACAGCTGTTGGCCCGATTAGTTCACCGTAAAGAAGCAAGGTGAAGATCATTTCTTCGTTGATCTAGCTTGGCCAAGTTGTCAATTAGACTGAAATCCGGGGCTGGCAGTTTGCTTCTCTCGCTTAGGAAGTCCGTGGTTTTACGGCGCCCCTTTTCAGGGTCGTGGCAGAAATTCAGAATCTCACCATTAGGAGATCAAGACGTTTTGCGTTGCATGCAGTAGGCCCCCCCACCCCGGTCGGATCGTCGGATCGTCGCCCTGTAATCTTGCATGGGTGACTAGACCGTCTTCCTACGAGAAAAACAAAGTTGCGATTCTGGACCTCGAAGCACGTCAGTAAGCCAAGACCTCGAGGGCATCAGATCATGCAGGCCAATGATTGGTCGGCAGCCTCGAGGTTTGATCTTTGGCCAATTCAATGCTACCCGTACGTTCAATCATCCGCCACATTGTGCTCAGCCTTGATTTCACCCTGCAGGGCTTTTCAGACTTGGGATGAGATTGAGTCATCGCTACAAGAGAGTGGAAGCTGTATGCTTCCGCAAGGCTGCCTCGTAGCAAAATGGTATGGAGGCATCACAGAGTCATATCAACTGTGGCCAGCATTGTCAGTATTGAGTGTAGCGGCGAAGTTTGTCAAATCGGATAACCGACGTTATTTTTGTCGGGGCAGGATATTCGGGACCCCTCCAGCCACAGCCAAGTGGGCGCGCGCCACGTAGGTCTCCGAAGACCGGCGAAAAGAGCAGTCGACTTGTTGGGCCAATAGGAGGCCAGTATTTAGTTGTTTTATTTACGTCAAAAAGCCCTCTGTTTTGCGCATTTCGATATTATTTAAATAAGTGGCTAAAGTAGGCGTATTCAGAGCCAAATAATGCGGTCAAAGTGGGCATATATAATGCGTAAATAAGCAGCGTAAAACAGCGACTTGTATTGAAGTTATTCAGAGCCCGTGATACCCTCCAATTGCTCAATTTGACGTAAGGTAGTTCAGCCTCCTCAACTACAGCAGCGTCAACGACTTTAAATCCCTCGTTAGCAGCAGCGCACGCGTAACGTCATCGGCGCGCGCGTAACGTCATCAGACAACGCGTATTTAATCTCAGCTTGGGATATTGTGGGTGGCAGTAAGTGGGCTCTGAATAACCTCAAATCAACAAAAACGCGTTGATGCTAACAAATTTTGCAGCAATTACGGGAAGACTGGCACTATCTTTTTTGGCTGGGCGCGCCCGCAAAAGTCCGATTGCGGAGGTCAGAACTTGGCTGTGGCTGGAGGGGTCCCGAATATCCTGCCCCTTTTTGTCGTTGTTCTCTTAACAGCGGTGTTTAATGAGAATTCAAACGCATCATAGCAATCATATCGACCGAGCTTTTCTATGCAAACTCTAGGAAATGGAATTCCAGAAGCTGCGTGAGGATCCGGCTGGAGGTTGCCGAATTCTCAAAGTCTGTCGTGCGATAGGGGGCCAAGTCCTAGACAATAGCACGCAGCCGATTGATCGGGTTGCAACGCGGCGACGCCATTCCCAACTCGGCCCCCCCCCCCACACCCCCCCCACACCCCCCACCCCTGGGCATCCGCGCGCGGTAAGCTCGAGCCAATGCGCTGGCCTGACGGGTCAAACATGTGGGAAATTGTTCATAAACCACGCCAAAGAGGATGTTGTTTGCGCCTATGTACTGTGGACCGCAACTGTGAAACTGGGCTGGCAGTTGAGCCGCCTATCCAACAAGTCATGCATGAGGCACGGCGGAAGGAATTCCCATAGGATAACCCCCCAGAGCGGTTTAACCGAAGGCAAAGACAACTGCGTGTATGTAATAGTAGTAATAATAATAATATTGATAAATCAGCCAGCGTCGCATTCAGCCGCGTCAGTACTGTGAATTTTGAGTTTTCGAATATCACGGCCACGTCAGATGAACTCCATATCTCAGTCCTCACGGTCGGTGGCGGACAACTGACGTGAAGGAATTGGAACACGACTCCAATGTTTGTCTATGCCGAAAAAGGGGCTACCGTCAAAGCGACATTGGCCGCCCACTTGCTGGACGGACTTTCACAATCACACAAGCGCATTCGTAATCAAACTCATCAAGTTTTGCCAGAAGCTCCAACAGCTCCGCTGAGCTGGCTCGAGACGCTGGAGACGTGAAACGGAACCGACCCGTTGCCCCGGAATTAAGAGACAGGACTCGGCCCACTCACCCAAGTCGGCAGTTGAGGAAAAGACTGGGTCGCTAACAATAACATGGTGCGGTCAGATAAGCCTTGTTGGAGATGCTGACGTTTGGTGGAGCGTTACAGGTTTGCCAGTGGGAAAGCGGTTTTACCTTTTACCTAACCAATGACCGTCGCCCGAGCTGGGGTTCTTTCTTTTGCATTAAGGGTTTGCCCATATCTCCAATTTTCTGAATCTGTTTGAAGGTTCAAGGCTCATCCCCTCGGTGGACTCTCAGAACCGTGAGCAAACAGAGGGAGTCGGAGACGGAGGTCTCGCGGGCTCCGTCCGAACCGCATCACCATGCCAGTGTCAGTGTCATCTGGTTTTTGTTTTCTGGCGTGTTACGGGAGCTGTGACAACCGTTTGGGACGGCAGTTGATGCGGCTCTCTCACCAGGTAGACTTGCGAGATATTGTTAGTTCCTTTGCAGGTCTCTTACTGTCGCAGAACCACGCAGGAGCCAACTTTCGGCCTCGGACGGGGGCTCAAAGACCAGACGGAGAGCAAATCAGCGCCAAGCCCAAGAGATGGAGCTCTTCAGATAAAAACCCCAACCGACTAAAAACAGCGCAATCAATTAGGTCGATGCCCCCCAGCCAAGCTGCCAAGAGGGATGGGAGCCTCTGGAGTCTGACCTCTTGGCTTGACCCCCCCGAGCGAAGCAGGGATGCCCTCCCCCCTTGGATCTTGCTGCACAGACGGCCCCTCCCGACCACAGAATCGGGTCAAGCCATGGACGTCTTCTTACCCCGAACCCGGCAGATCAGGGACTTGAAACCTGACTCTTGTTCGCTGTCTTGTCTTCCACCCTCCTGTGGCTGTTAAACATGGATAGGGCAGGATGTCACTTTGCGGCTCAGCCCTGGCAGCTCTTCTGGGCGCCATCTATCGGTTAAAGCTGCCCAGCTGCGTCAATTATTCCTAGCGCTGCGCCGTCGTAACTGTTCTCCCACTGCTCGTAGTGTAGCTGCCTCCACCGGTAGACTTTCCGTCATCCACTTCCCGTTGGTGGTGAGGAGCCCCCAAAAACATAACAATATTGCGGCTCCTTTCGCAAAATGCTAGAAAATCCCGTTTCAATAGTTATTCGCCTAGCCATCGATAAATGGACGACGTGATCCATTCGTCCTGCGTCGTCAACCGTTAGTGCGGCTGACTGACTTGCTGCAACGCTCATTAGCTCTCTGAAGATTGAGACCGTTTCTGTCTCACTCCTTCTAGAAGAAGGCAAAAGCAAAAAGATTATGTCGAACAGACGTTATCGTCCGAAAGAATCAGATGAGACTCACCGCGCTCAAGTCGGTGGACTGTTTGTTACAGGGCGACGCAGCCAAGCAGCTGCTTCCATGTCCAACAGGCGGCTGTCTTGGCGCGGCCATGGCGTCGTCGAATGACAGGACTTGACGGGCGTTTAGACACCCCAAAAGCAATTTATCGTTTAGTGCCAGGGTTGGGAATTAGTCACGATTTTAGTCAATTAGTCAAAAGACACTACTTTTTTAAATATATATATATATTAAATATAACAATGAAATAAATAATATAAATATATAACTATATAGTTTAATGATTAAATAATATATATATACCTTTTAATTCTTAAGTTTATTATATATATAGTATATAAACTATAATTAGTCAAATTAGTCTTAAATTTATCTTAAAAGTGACTAAAAAGTGACTAATCCACTTAATAATTAGAATA
>JAVHLV010000442.1:0-44411 GCA_036785495.1 Colletotrichum neosansevieriae
AATAGGCTAAATATCTACGCAATCTACTGCGTAAGCTATTGCATAAGTAATTACATAATAGAAGCCTCTAGAAGGGCTAGAATAAGTATAAATAACTCCTCTCTCCCCTACCTAGCTAGTTACTAGTAAAAAAGCTAAAAATAATACCTATTTTAATACCTCCTTAATTACCTAAGCTATATTATGTAATATTCCTATTATATAATATGATTACATAAGCGAGCTACCTCACTAAGAAGTATTATATTTATAGACCTAAAAAGAAAGCAGTAAAAAAGAGAGTACTTAGGAGAAAGTATAAATTAGCATATTAAAAAGAAATTAAAGTTATTATAGCTATAGATATTATTTTTTCTTATTATTACTATATACCTATATAGATAATATCTATATTACTAATAGAAGATATTAATATATTATATAAAATAAAAGATAAGAAGATTTAACCTATTAATAATACTATATTAAATAGCTTATCTCTAGATAGTAACCTAGAGTAGAAGCTAAAAGTATAGGTAAGAGTAGAAAAGAATATAAAGCTAGATCTTAACACTCTATTTACTATCCTAATTATATTAAAGTTTTTAAATATTAAGCTAGGAATAAGACTTATAAAGACCTAGCTAGAGGCTATTTTAAAAACTATTAATTATTTATAGCTTAAAGAAAAGAAGCTTCTTATAGCTATTCTAATAGTAAGAGAGAAAGCTTTAGCCTGGAAATTTACTTATTATAGCTCTATCTACTCTTTTATTACTCTTCTATAAATAATATAAATAATTCTATATAAAGTATAGTAAGTAAAAGAAATTCTAATATTAAGAGAGTTAGAATAGAATATTATTATAATTCTAAAAGATAGACTAGAGAAGGGAATTCTAGAGTAGAGTTATATAGTATATTATAATCTATTCTTCCTTATATATAAAAAAGATAGTAAGATAAGACTTATTAACTCTATAATAAAGATAAATATAGTTATAATTTAAAATATAGTGCTACCCCCCTCTATAAATAACTTTTTAGAGGATTTTGCTATATATTAGTTATTATCCCTTTTAGACTTCTTCTTAGAATATAACTAAGTCCCCTTAAACTCTATAAGTAGGAACTTAACTATATTTGCCTTACCTATTAGACTACTATATATATATATTTTGCTTTAAGGAGTAATAAATTTAATTATATAATTTATAAGGGTTATAATTAGAATTTTATATAACCTTATACTTAGTTATTATAAAGCCTTTTTTAATAATATTATTATTAAAGGATTAACTTTATACTATAATAAAAAAGAGATTAAGTCTTATCTAGAAATTTATAGATTTATTTTAGAATATTTATAGAATATTAATAAGATTCTAGTTAATTTAGAGCTAGCAGAGTATATAGTAGTAGTAGTTAAGTCTTAATAAGTCTAGAAAGCAGTAATAATTATTAGCTATATTTATAGCACTAATAGATATTATCTAGGAGAAGTAAAAATAGTTAAGATCTATAAATAGGTTATTTATACTAACTTAATAAAGTTAAGAGCTTTTCTAGAAATTATAATATTTTATAGATTCTAGATAAAGAACTATTTAACTATTATAAAGCTACTTACTAATTTACTTAAAAAGAACACCTCTTTTTATTAAAAAGAGAAGCATAAAATAGTAATAGATATCTTAAAGTTAATACTTATTAAAGCTCTAATCCTTATTATCTTAGATTATAACTCTAGAAGAGGAGATATATACTTTATAGTTAATATTAGTAATATAGAATAGAGCAGAGTCCTAGACTAATTTATTAATAATTAATATATAGTTTCTTACTTTAAGAGTAGTACTTAGTTAGAACTAGAACTATTCTATAATACTAAAAAGAAGGAACTATATAATATCCTAAAAGCCTTAAAAAGAGTATATAATTACCTCTATAAAAGATACTTTATTCTAGAAATAGATACCTAAACCTTAGTTATATAACTAAATAGAGTAGCTATAAACCTCCTAGAAGCTCTTATTATTTAATAGATTATATAGATTTAAATATTTAACTTTAAGGTATAATATATCTATAATATATAGAATATAGTAGTAAATAGCCTCTCACAAAAACTCTAAGGCCCTTTAAATATAATTAATAAAGAAGTAAAAGGAGAAATTAATTCTTAGATTAATTTATAGATCTTCTTTATTAATATTAAGACTAGTTTCTTCTTTAATTAAGCATAATAATATAGTAATATATAATAAATAAAGGAGATTCTTATAGGAGATATATAGAAAATTATTAGCAGTATAATAACTATTCTAGACACCCTTCTTAATAATTTATAGGCCTATTTAATATATTCTTAATAGATTATCTACTATTTAATAATATAAAGGCACCCTCTAGAAATTTAACTAGTTAGATACTATAATTTTAAAATTAGAGCCCTAGACTACTATATTTAAAACTACCTGCTTTTTACTAAACTAATAAATTAAAAGCTAATACTAAAACAAATTATAGATAACCCTAAATAGAAGAGGAAGTTAATTACTAAAGCCTATAAAGAAAGCAGTTATAGAGATAAGCAAGCTATAGTAAGGAGATTATCTAACTATTATATATAGGGTAATATATATTTAGAAGTTAAAGAGTCTCTAAGAAGTTATCCTAATTGCTAGAAGAGAAGAGCTTAATATATAGATAATATAAGAACCTATAGTTTGCTAAAGAGACTACCTTTTATAAGGATTTTATTAAATATATAGAGAGTAGGTAAGTAGTACTTTATAGAGGCTTAGAACCTGCTTACTAAATAGCTTAAAATATAATAGCTTAGATAAGTAACTATAGCTAAAATTATAAAGTTTATTTAAAAAGAAGTTATCTATTAATATAGACTATATAGTAAGATTATTATTAATAGAGGTTTAGAAAATAAAAGTATTATTATTAAGTTTAATAAAAGGTATAGTATAAAAAGGAAAGTAATATTAG
Organism: Colletotrichum neosansevieriae; assembly: GCA_036785495.1. NCBI lineage: Eukaryota > Fungi > Ascomycota > Sordariomycetes > Glomerellales > Glomerellaceae > Colletotrichum > Colletotrichum neosansevieriae. The sequence continues at coordinate 2,983 of JAVHLV010000442.1, forward strand.
TCTATAATCTAAGAGCTAATAGAGTAATTAAGACTAATTATTAGCCTATTACTTATTCCTTATTTATATAGACTAGAGGAAGAAAGAATATTAACTCTTAACTATATTTACTTATTACTCTATTTATAGACTAATTAAGTATTTACACTTTAACTAGCTTTAACTCTTTTTACCTTTTATATAAATTTAAACCTATTATATCTATTAAGACCCTAATACTAACCTAGAGGGTTCTTAATTAGAATTTAGTAACTATATAGAAGGAGGAGGTTTAAATATATCTATAAGCCTTTTTATAACTTAATAAAGATAGAAAGTAAGCTAAAAAGATAATTAAGAGTTAATATAAGAAGACTATAGAGTATAGTAATAATTAATATAAGTGAATAATAAGAAAAGAGAGGCTAGAAGTAGATAATTTAGTTCTAGTATTTAATATTAAGAGATCTATTGATAAATCTTCTATTAAGAAGCTTAACTACTAATAGTAAGGCCCCTTTTATATCTTATTATATACCCCTAACACTCTATTATATTAACTAGTAATATTAACAGAAAAAGAGATTATAGATAGAACGTTTAGTAGAAATTAACTTTAGAAATTTATTTAAATACTTAAAGGATATTAGAAACTAAGTAATATAGATATTTATAGATCTAATTTAAAGAGAAACTTAGTAAAAGTCTTCTTAGTATTAGAAAATAAAGAGTATAATAACTATATACTAAAAGAAGAAGATAAAGAACTAATAGTATTTAGAAAGATAATTAGAAATAAAGAGGAGAATATATTATAATCTATAATAAGATTAAGATAGTATCTAAAAGACTTAGAAATAGTAATTAAAGTATTAAAAACTAAATAGTAACTAGTAGTAGAAATCCTATAGATATTAAAGGAGAAAGAGAGGAAGTATATTAAGATAGAGGATCTAAAGAACTTATAATCTTTTTTTTATTCTTAGATATTTAGTTTAATAATTTATAGACCTATTTATACTTATTAGTAGGGTTTTCTTTTCTTTATCTTTTATATTTTAAAAGTTTAAGATTCTAAGAATAATATTTCTAAACTTTAAGAATAAGAATAAGAAACACTTATTAAAATATACTACTCTATTAATAACTATCTTTTAATATAATAGCAATCTATTTATTAATAACTTTAATATCTATATTAAGTATAAGATATTAAAGATCTATAGCTTTTTAATAATAATACTAAAAACTCCTTTTATAGATATAGCTATTACTAAACTAAATAAATAAGAGAATTAATAGTTTAAAGATAGATAGAAGAAAAGAAAAGAGAAGAGAGTATTAAAGTATAGTTACTAATCTATAAAAAGGATATTAATATTTAGATAACTAAAAGTATAGTAATAAAGCTATTAATACTAAAAGCAGCTATATAATACTATTACTAATAAGAAAAAGAAAGATATTTATAAAAGAGATCTTATTAATTTTATACTTAGATAGGATTTAAAGTTAGTTTTATAAACCTATTTAGAGGATATTTCCTTTATATTCTTATTACTACTTAATAATATTTCTATTATTTCTTCTCTTTTTCTCTATTCTATAAAGATATATTTAGTTACTCTATCTTCCTTTTCTTAATTTATAATATAAAGCTCTAAGTAGTTAGTAATCTCTATAAGATTAAAGTCTAGAAGTAGCTTTAGTATAAAAGGGTGCTAAGAGTAGATAAACCTAGCTCTTAGATAATACTCTTAAGCCTATTAAGGATAAAAAGTATTTTAAAGAATTAAAAAGTTAAATTTAAATATAGCTAATATAGTAATATTAGCTAGAATTTAGAACTATAAAATTATTATAATATTATTAAATTCTCTACTTTTTCTTGCTTTATTATTATACTTAATTTTATATTTATAGCATTTATAAATACTTAGATTATTATAAGAGTAATTCTCTTAGATTTTATAGAAGAAGCAGTTAGTATAAGGAGTACTTAGTATAGAAATATATTTAAAATATAGTTTATAGATAAAAATACTAGTTATAGAGTTTTTTATAGTATAGATATACTTTTTATAATAGATATAAAATACTATATTATAACTATCTTAGAATTAGATAAATAAGCTATAAGTAGCTACTATATACTAAAAGACCTTTATTTACTATAAGCTAGAAAGAAAGATAATAGAGATATAAATAAAGACTTAATAGTAGAAGTTATTAATCCTCTTAGTTACCTTAAATATTTAATTAAAGTCTTACTTACTAAGATAAACTTTCTAAAAGGCTAGTTTTATTATATTAGCAGTCTTATTAGAGAATATCTATAGAATAAAAGCTACTTCTAAATATTTATTACTAGAAATATTAAAACAGAGCTAAGTAAGGCTTATAGCAGCCTAAAAAGATAATAGATATTAGTTAAGTAATAAAAAGTATAAGGAAAAGTAGATTACCTAAAGCTAGTTATTAAAGTACTAGATAAAAAGAGGTATATTATTCTGCTTTATCTAAGATATAGAAATATTAAAACTAAGTATCTAGAAAGTAGCTTTTAGAGGAAGGTAATAAGAATAAAGCTAATTAGTATTCTTAACACTTAATATAAGGAAGTTATAGTTAGTTATAATAAGAGAAGGTAATTTATAGATATAAGAAGAAGAATTTAGAGAAGTTAAGTTAAGATTAAGAGATAAAAGGGAAGATAACTATTAGAGAAAGAGAAGTTAATATTAGAGAATAGAGAAGGGTATTTATCTAGTTTTATAACTAGATTCTTTACTTTAATAGCTACTAATAGCTACTATTTTCTTTATTCTTTTTCTATAAATAACTGCTCTAATTTACTATTAGAAATATTATTAGATTTTTTATCTTAAATTTACTTTACCTTTATTAAAGCTAAGAGAGCTAAGAGAGAAAGAAGTTAATTATTTCTTTTATAGAATATTAATAAATTATAGGCACTTTAAGGCAATTAGTAGGTATAAGAGAGTATTATTAACCCTTCTAGCCTCCTAGATCTTCTCTTTTTTATCTATATTTATATATACTACCTAACCTATTCTCTTAGATAGGAGATACTTAATATTAACTACTATACTATAATATTTTTAGATTTTATAATTACTCTTATTTAATCTATCTATTTAGTCTATAAATTACTTACTCTTTTCTCTTACTAGCTTTCTTTCTAAAAATATTATAATAGGAAAGATTATTTTTAATAATAGTAATACTCTAAATAACTATATTTAGAAGCTAAGATCCTTAAAGCTTTTTACTCCTAATATTAAATAACTAATAGATTCTATACTTAATAAACTAAGTAAGAGCTAATTTTAAGTATAGAACTAGATTATTAGAGATATATTAGGCTTTAAACTTATAGGAAAACTAAGATATTAGCTATTAATAACTAAATATAAGACTCTACCTCTATAATACTAAGATATAACTAGCTAGATATATCTCTCTAATTTACTAATAAAATATATACTTATTAAATACTAGAGCAAAACTCTAGATATAGTATAGAAGTTATTCTCTCTTTTTAAACTATAATATATTATTACTAGTCTATATAATACTATTAGAATATTAGAGACTAAGACTCTAATATGCTCTATAGATATTATAGTAATTATATATTACCTTATAAGACCTATTAAAGCTAAATAATCTCTTTAATACTATATAATTAGAGGTATAGAAGATAAGTTTAATAATAGAAATCTAAGAGATAGTATAACTGCCTAGCTTAAAAAGAAAGCTCTAGATATACTATTTATCTACCTATAAATATCTAAATTAAATAGAGTGGTTTTTTCAGAGCTACTAATTAACTTATATAATAGATAAAACTAGTTTTATAATAATTAGTAGTTAGGAAAAAGAGTAGAGGAAAAACTATAGACTTTAATATATATTATAACTAGAGTCTTATCTAGAGCTCTAGCTATTATAACTAAAGTCTTATTAAGATAACTATACCTAATTAACCTTTACTATACTAAACCTCTATTATAGACTTCTAGCCTATACTTAGTTAACTAGTTTAGATCCTTTATATAATCTAGAAGTCTAGTACTATTAAAATAGCCTCTATAAGTAAGAAAAAGAACCTAGATTAACTAACTATTAGTAACTTTTATAAATAAGGAGCTATTTAAAAAGTATTAAGTCTCTTTAAAGCTAGATAAAACTATTTAAAATTAGGTTTTTAAAGACAGAAAAAGGATATTAGAGCAGATAGTACTAAAAGTAATAAAAGACTAGAAGGATAAGTATATTCTATAATTTATAAACCTAAAGCCCTCCTCACCTAATAGAATAAGTCTTAACCCACCTATATTAAAGGATATTTATTTATAGACCTAACCTACTAGTATATCTAATATTAAGGCTTTAAAAAGCAATAAAGAATTATTAAAGTATCTAACTATTTAGAATATAGTAATAAGAGATAAAATTAAGAAATATAAAAGGGTAAATAATTAGTAGTAACTAATTAATTTATTAAAATATTATAATTATCCTAGATCTATAAAACTATTAATATTACTATACCTTATACCCTTTTTAGCAGGATAAGTTATCTTTAAATCCTATAATAACTTAGTAGTTTTTAACTATATAAAGCCTGCTAACTCTATACTAAATAATAATTAACCTATTTTAGTAGTCTCTTAGTATATATAAAATAACTAGTAGTTAGTAGATCACTTAATAACTAAATATAGGTGAGAATTAGTTATTAATAGTATAGAGAAGGTAGAATATCTTTTTAACCTCTATAATATATAAGAGATATTAATAAAATAAGAAAACTTAGATAACTTTAAAGTTATAAGCCTTTTTAGACTTATAATTAGAGGGTTTCTACTTTCTATCTATATCCCACCTTAAAAACTATCTTAGACACCTAAAATAGAGATTATAGTAGATATAGTTAGTATAATAAGAGGAGGTATAAATAACCTTTAGGATACTATAGCTACCTTTTTATTACTTAATTATAGTAATAGTTATTAAATAATAATTATTATAGACTAAGTAAATAGTAATTACTTTTACTAGAACTCTATATAGGATTTAAAAAGTAACTAATAATTTATAGATACTATAAATAATCTTAACAGATAGTACTATAAAATAGGGGCTCTAGTATATCTTAGAATAATCCTATTAACTAGTTATTATATAGTTAATTTAACTTAATAAAAAGATAGATTTATATATAAACTTAGATATATTAAATAGGCCTAAGTATTTCTTTAAGAGGGTATCTTATTACTATAATTTAGCTATATAGCTAGGAGAGATAGAGAACTCTTTGCTAATATAGAAATCCCTTTAGTTAACTAATATATTTCTACTATTACTATAGAATTCTATAATATACCTATTAATATTAGCTTTACTCTATAAGATATCCTATATAGCTAATAAGACTTTAAGAAAAATCCTTTTCTTTCTATATAGCTCTCTATATCTAAACCTAGCTAACCCTTACTTCTAGATAATAATATAGAGAATTTTAGGAATAATAATAAGCCTAGAATTTCCCCTCTAAGAGATTTACTAGGGTTAGCTTTATCTAATATATTAGATAGTAAACTTAATTATCTAGAATACTAACTTTAAATATAAATCCTTTAAATACTAAGTTAAAGTATAAGTGCTAAACCTTAATTATAAGTTATAATTATAGATATACTATTTTATTCTAAATATTCTAATATTTTAAATAAATATAACTATAACAGAAAAGACTATATCTAATAGAGAGTTAATTAATAGAAATAGATAGAGCAGAATACTTCTAAAAGGTTATATTACTATAATTTCTTATACTTACCTTAGTAGGGAGGATAGTTTCAGCTATATTAAGGTTTAAAATAGAATACAAAATATAATAAGAAAGAGGAGATTATAAAGCTATTATTAAGGTATAGTTTATAATAGAAAATAATAGCACCTAATAGACCTTTTTAATAGTAAAATCACCTACTAAAAAGAAACTATTAAATAGAAGGGTCTATAAATAGGATTTTATATATTTTTTATATAAGTAGATTTATTTATCTATTAAGACTCTCCTTTATAATATTATAAAGAGTCTTAAGGGGATAATTAAGATAAGATAAGTAAAACTTAGTAGTATAATTTCTAAGAGAGCTCTCTTAGTATATAGATCTATTATAAAAGAACTATAGTAAAGGAGAGAGGAGGAGTATAGAGGTAAGGAGAACTAAGAAGAATTATTATTAATACCTTAATACTTAATTCTTAGGTTTTTTAGGATTTTCTCAGTAAATTTATACTTATTTTTAGTGATCTCTTTTAATTAGATCTATAAATTACTTTATATATCTTTTAAGCCTATTTTTATTATTCTAGCTTATTTATAGGTGGAGTTATATTATTTGCTATTCTTTCTAGCTCTCATAGCCCCAGTCTTTATTAGTATCTATTTTATATACTATAGAAATATAATAATAATCCTCTAGATATTACTATAGATATATCTAACTATTAGAGCTAAGAGTATAAATATTAAGTCTAGTAGCTTATTAATAACTTCTACCTATTATTTACTGCTAGTATAGGTAGATTTAATAATAGTATTAATATACCTATCCTATTTAAGGATAACACTAATATTACTAACTTATATTAATACCTATACTTCTTATCCTAATAAGATAAGATAGAGATAGATACTATCCTAGACCCCTTATTAAAAGCTAATATTATTAAAAAGATACTCTTAGAAGAACCTTACCTAGCAGCTACTCTAGTATTTATTATCTAGTAGAATAGCAAACTATATATTATTATTAACCTCTATTAAGTTAACACTAAGATAAAGTTAGATACTTACTTACTTTCCTAACAGGATAAGATCCTTAACTTCTTATCTAGTAGTAATATTTTCTTAGTAGTTAATATCACTAAAGGATTCTTTAATTAACTAATTATACCTAAAAATAAATAGAAAATAGTATTTATTACCCCTTATTATAGCTATAAACGTTTCATAGTTACTATTATAGGTTTTACCTTATCTCTAGCCTTTTTTTAATATTATATAGAACACCTATTTAAATCCTATCTCTAGTAGTTTATACTTATATATATTAATAATATTATTATCTATTTATAAACTAAGAAAGAATATCTAATATACTTATATCTCTTACTAATACTCCTTTAAAAGTCTAGTTACTATCTCTCTCTGTCTAAATACTACTTTACCTAGCTAGAACTAGAAGCACTTAGATACTAGATCTTATAATTAGAGCTAGATACTACCTATTAGAAAACAGAAGCTATCCTAGCACTCTTAATACTAACTAATCTATAGAATCTAGAAAGCAGCTTAGGCCTTATAGGCTATTATTATAAATTTATCTTTAAGTATATATAAATTATTAATCTATTAATAAAGATTAAGATAATAGAGTTCTATAATTTACCTTCTAAGAACCTATAATATAACACTTTTATAGCATAATATTAGCTACCCCCTCTACTTCTAATTATAGATAATATATCTAAAGTAAGGAAAGCATAATATTATAAGGAGAATAACTAATATTAATATATATAGAGCAATATTACTAAAGCCTGGAACTATATTAAATGTAACCTTGCTAATATAGTAGATTATGCCTTTCCAGACTACTCTAAACTATTTATTCTTTATATTAATAGTAGTTATAAGGGCCTTAGTGCAGCTCTATACTAGAAATAACCTAATAGCAAAATACAGCCTATTCTCTTCTTATTATATATATTATTATAAGCTAAAGCAAACTATACTATTATAGAAATTAAAACTCTCACTCTGGTCTAGTTACTATATAAACTAGAATACTACCTTAATAATAGTATAATCTATATACTTTTAGACTATATAGCAGTTAGGGATATATTTTAGATAGTTAGTTTAGGTAAGCTAAAAGGCTATTATTATTTAGTTAACTAGAAGCTTATACTTACTAAATAGATAGACTATATTATAATTTAATATTATCCTAGCTATAAGTATATTAATACTAATATCTTATTAAAACTACTAATTTCCACTCTATTACTCTATATATTACTTATTAATAATAGTAATAATAAAGCTAATAATAATCTAGAGCCTCTTAACTCTAATATTATCTAGAACCTAACTAATTCTAACTAATATATATAGTTACCTAATAGAACCTAACTATTATATAAAGTTTAGATTATAATATACTAAGGTGCTTAACTATAATAGTAATAAGATAAGCTATAAACTAATAATATAATATAGAACCTCTCTAATATAGTAGAAGCAGATATAATTACTATAAAATTAATAATAATTAATAAATTTCACTCTAGGATTCTCTAAGCACTACTAATAGACCCTACCTTTTATTAAATCTATAATAATATAATCTAGACTAACTAAAACTACTTATATAGCTTCTTGCTTAATAATTAAAAGCTTCTCTATCTCTAAGATAAAGATAATTTATACCTTTATATACTTTAAGCAGTTATATCTAATATCTATAAAGCTGCCTATAATAACAGAGTATATATTAGCGTGGAATAAGTATATAATTTCTTATAATAAATCTGTTTTTTCTAGGATATATATTAAGAACTGTAATTATATATTATCTACTATCTAGAATACTATAAAGCAAAGCCTAACTAAAACACCTCCTATAATAACCTCACTCTAATTAAAATACCCTATATCTCTCTCTCTATAATCTATCTTAACTTTATTATAGCACTACCTATATTAAAATAAGACTATAACACTATACTCTTTTTTATAGATAAAACCTCTAAGTTTACTAGAGGACTTATTAGTTATATAGATTAGACTGCAGAATAATAGGTTACTTTATATATCTATAATATCTACTCTAACTAGAATCTACTTAATATCTTTATTTTTAATATTAACTCTAAGCTAGTTTTAGCCTTATAGATATCTTTATATATTACTACTAATATCTAACTTAAAGTCTCTATAGTATACTATTATTAAGCTAATAGATAAATTAAAAGAACTATTTAAATAATTATCTATATATTTTAAGCCTTAATTAGTTTCTAGCTTAACTATTCTAATTAGAAAAATATTCTGCCTTATATTCTAGCCTATCTTAATATATTAGTCTTAGCTACTATAAAGTATATCCCCTATAAAGTTCTTTTTAGGAGGATAGCTAAGTCCTTCCTATCTCTAATAAATTAACTAGCTATAGATTTTAGATCCTAATAATATAAGATTTGCTAAGAAGTATAGGAGGCTTACTAGATCTCCCTAATAAAAATAAAGACCTACTATAATAATAATTACTATCTACCTCTATAATTAGTAGTAGGTAATATAGTCTATATTAAACTTTTAAAGAAGGAACTTCTAGGATACTACCTTAATAGCTAGACTAAATTCTCTTATACTTATAAAAAACTATTTAAGATTAAAAAAGTTATTAACCTATTAAGATACTATATCTATTTACTATTATAGCTTAAATAGCATTCTAAAATATCTATTAAATATCTTAAACTAGTCTAAAAAGATCCCTTTAACTAACTAACCTAACCTCTAGGTTTCTTATAATAAAGTAATAAAGAGAAATTTATTATTAAGAAAATCCTTATCTATAATATCTATAACAGCAAACTTTACTATTATATTAAATAGTTAGGCTACTCTAAGCCTATCTAGCACCTTACTAGTATTATTAAATAAAATATTCCTAACCTAGTATATAAGTACTATAAATTATAATATATAACAGAGCGTTATTTATATAAGGTATAAATATAATAGAATAAAGTACCTTTCTATTAGAAGTTTATATCTATATAAGTATTATTACCTCTTATATTTTATATAATATATACTCTCTACCCTGATTTATTAGCTATAGATAACTAGGTTTTAATCTTTACCTTATTAATTATAAAAAAAATTTTACCTCCTTTCTCTATTAAGCTAACTATTATAGACTCACTTTTACTAACTTTCTGTCTTTATGCCTTTCTCCTATTAATACTTACCTTTATTTTTATTTTATCCTTTTTTTCTTCTTACCTATAACTTTTTTCTAAATACTATCTAATTAATAAAAAATCCTTAACTCTTTCTAAATTATTATTCTTCTTAAGTTATTATTATTACTAATAACTGCTCTTTATATTACACTCTTAACTTTAATAGAAACCTTAATAATATCTCTTTAAACTTCTAATATTATTAGGTTTTAATATAATCTAATATAATAAACTTTAAGTAACCTACCACTTCTAGTAGCAACCTATTGTATCCCTAAACTTATAAATTAAAAAATCCCTAATCTCCTTATCTATAAAACCCTGCTAATATCTTTACTATTTATTACCTAATTATTACTAATTAGCTTTAATATAGCCTAGATAAATTTCTCTAGCAAAAATCTACTAACTATACTTAACTACTCTCCCTAGATAAATATATACCTATAGCTAAATATTAATAATTATAGTTAATAATTACTAGAAACCCCTTAAATCTGTTTAATTACTAGAGCCCCCTTATTTACACTAATAATACTATCTAGCTCTCTATAACTAAAAACCAGTATACTACTATAGAGGAGACTTACTAAGCTTAAACTCCTAAGAATTAGTATAATACTACTAATAACTAGAATACCCTCTAGGTTAAGGATAGTTAGGTAACCACTACTACTATCTAGAATAATAACACACTATAAGTTAATAACAGATAGGGTAATATATCTACTAACTAGGATATTAATAATAAGGATATTATATATAATAATATAAATCCTATTAATCTCTAGGAAAACAAGCCTAAATATAATAAAGAATTACCTCCTTATATCTATATTAATATTAATTATTATAAGGAAAAGATCTCTAAATTTACTGCCCTACTAGAAACACTTAATATTATTAATATAATTAATAACCTCCTAATTAACACTATTAATAAGAAATATTATAAATATATCATAGCTAATATCTTTAATATTAGTATACTCTTACTTAATATATAATAAGTTATATTAGAAGCTTAAAATATATCCCTAAAATCCTTAAAGTTTATATACTTACTTAGAACTAATAAGCTTATTATAGAATACCTCCCCTCTATACTTACTAAAGCAGGTTTAAACCCAGGTAGTATCTATACTCTCCTTACTATTATTAAGTCACTTACTCTTTCTAGAAAACTTTAACTCTTATACTACTATAAAGTAAAAGGTAAATGTTTCTGCTTTATAAGAATTAAGATCTCTATTTATACCCTGACTTCTATATCTATTATTAGAGCTGCTAATTAAAATAATACTATATTATTATTATTAATACTAGAGGTTTAGAAACTCTATAATTATATTACTATTATACTTATAGCAAACTGTAAATAGACTTAGTTAGCTATAATATAGCTAACTATTAATAATAAGCTAGTATAGATATATCTTAATTAGTAGCAAAAGAATATCCTTATAGAAGATATAAATATAAAACTTTTAATAATACTCTCCCCTAACTAAGTAAGTATCTCCTAATTTCTCTCCACCTTATCTGATAATATTAAGAATATAACTAATAACCTAATATATATCTAAGATACCTTATCTCACTACTTTAAAGACCTTAGTAACTTCTATTAGCTTAACTAGAGAACTATTTAAGTTAGTACTAAAAAGCCTCTACTACTAGCACTATTATAACTAGTCTTTCTCATAGATATTTTATATATAATAGCTTTATAGGTATCTAACTATAAGGAATTTAAAGTTAATAATAGTAGTATAGCTAAGTTAGAAATATATACCTTTTATAAAGTAGCACTCTTTCTAGATCTATAATTAGTATATTATTTAAAGTTATCCTCCCTAATATATTACTCTCTATACTATAAAACCTTTTTCTAGAGAAATCTAATACTAATACTTAAGTGTAATATATACTTAACTATCTAGTTACTAGAGTACTAGAACTATCTGCTAAATATAATACTATATTATATAATATACTAGAGTATATTTATAAAGAAGCTAAGTCTAACTAGAATATAGATATAGTAGCTAATATTATTACTACTATACCTAATTAGCTACTATCTAACCTCACTAATAATCTATCTAAGAATATAGATTTATAGAATATATATATACTTACTACTCTTAACCTCCTACCCTATTTCCTCCCTATCTATATAGATAAGGATAAATAGCTTAACACCCTCCTATAAATATTTTATAGTATTAACTTAACTATACCTATATAAACCTATTTACCTTTTTACTTTATAACTTAAGTCTTACTACCTCTAGATAGACCTATAGATATAATCTACCTTAATATCTATATTCCACGTAAATAAAGCTAGCTATTATCTATAGACACACCTCCTATTAAATTCCCTATATATTCTAATATAATTAAATCCCTTTATAAGTCTACTATCTTAATATAGATAATCTATATAGTATTTAATAGTAATTCCCTATATTAGTAAATACTAATAATTTTCTATATCTAGATTCCTTAAGATACTATTAAAGCTAAGATAGCTATAATTTCTAAAATATTTATAGTACTAGAAGGTTTATATTATAATATAGTTTAGCACTTTATATTAAAATTTACTACTATATACTACTATAATATTTACTAAGATCTACTAGAACTTATATAACTAAACCTCTAACTACTCTATAATATGCTAACTATAATATTATACTATTATCTAGCTTAACTTTTTGCTTTTAGTAGCAGTCTAGGCTTAGAAAAGATATTAGCTATACTTAATATTACCTTAGTATTAAGTTATAATACTTTTCTTAAAGCTATCTAGTTACTATATTTTAATAAACTCTGTGATAACACTATTACTAAGCTTAAATATACTCTCTATAACCCTAGAAGTATCTATTATCTTCACACACACTATACTATAATAGCAGCTATTATAGATTATAGATAGTATAACCTAGATAAACTCTAGATTAGACTAGATAGTGCTATATCTATAATTACTCACTCTATTAATATAGTAGATAACTATAAGAATTATAAGTACCTACTAGCTAATCTAGATTTCTTAGTAATATAGTATCTATTTATAATAGAAAAAGTAAAGGAAAATAAAGATATTAAGTTTAATACTCTTATAGAACTCTAATCTAAGCCTAAATAGATTATAGAAGAATATAACTATACTATTAGCAATATAGATATACTAATTACTATAATCCTCCTATAAATTTATTTTATTATTATAACTCTATATATAGTTACTAATTATATATCTATATATAATAAGGATAATAACACTATATAGTTACTATTTATTATTTTTATTAATAAGATAGATTATATACTAGAGGTATAATAGTAGATAATACTTATCTACTATAACTCTAAACTAGTTATTACTATAGAGAATATAGTTTAATTTAGACCTATATTAAAAGTATATAATACTTATAACTATAAGGCTTCCTTTTCTCTATAATACCTTATATTATTCCTTTCTTATATAGAAACTACTAGAGCCCTATCTACTACCTTTCTTATTAACTAAAGAAACTAGAGCAGAATTATAGAATAGGCTATAAAGAACCTATATAAAGGAAAGATAGATATTATCTATTCTAATAATAATATAGTTAACTTCTTTAAACACCTTAGCAAAAAGCTATTCTACCTTAATAACTCTATAATAAATAGTTTTATTATTAATATAGTTAAGGGTAATAAGTAATATATTAGTACTTTAAAAGCTAATATTACTAACTAAAACTATATTATCTAACTTATTCTTACCTTATTTATAAAAGGTTTTCTATTTACTTTAAATAATACTAAATAGGGTAATTTAATAGTTATTATAAAATACTCTAGCTAATTAACAGTTTATAAATAAGAATAGAAAAGGATTATAGTAAATTAATTTATTAAAGATACTATCTAATTTAAAATAGTTAATAACTTTATATTAGTAGAGGCTAATATTATTATCTTTAATATAGTTTACTCAGACTTACTTAGCTTCTTTAATAATACTCCTTATATAGTAGTTACTACTACTTATATAAGAGATATAATAATTATAATTCTCAATACTAAGAACTAGGCTAAGAAAGTTAATAATATAGTGCTATAAGCAAACTTTATAATATCTAACCTTATTATTAACTATTAGAACTAGCACTTTAACTATTAATATATTAATATTACTTAACCTTTTAAGGGTTTAGGATATATACTCCTCTATATATATTATAACTATAATAGATATATTAATACTAATTATAGAGAGGAAACTAAGAAATAAGTAAATAAGTAGATATAAAGTTAGATAAAAGGGAAACTCTCTATATATCTATATAACTATAAACTATATAAAGAACCTTATTATAATTTCTTCTGCTATCTATCCCTTTTAATAAAGTCTACCTTTAATATTAAATACTAAGACCCTATAGTAACTATAACTAGCAGACCTTATAAGGATAATACTATTAATAATAAATATTCTATCTATATAACTATAGGAATATATTATATATATATGCAAATTATAGATAATAAATATCTTAAATTCTATATCCCTATTATAAACTTTAATAAGAAATTAGAATCTTACTTATACTTAAAAGCCTAAATTAATATAGTATAATTAGCCTTAAAGACTATATAGTCTAACTATAAGCTTCTAACTATATAATATAGTACTATTAGTACTATAGTCTCTAAAGCTAAAGTAATTAGTTATATATCTCTATTTCCAGAATACTAATAAGACTAATAAGATAATAGCTTATAAGATAAAAATAAAAACCTATAACTAGAATCTAATAATATATACTTAACTAATATCACTAAAGTTAAAGTAGTGTTTATATTCTTAGAACTTCTATAAGACTAATCTACCTTTACTACTAACCCTATATTATATATATAAAATAACTAGAACACCTAGAATAATAACTAACCTTTAATATATAATATAGATATTTAATAGTAGGAAATAAAATAGAACAGAAATAAGAACTTAGTATAAAATTAGATAAAATATAATACTATAATAGATACTATAATAGATATAGAATTATAATTATTTCTTTATTTATTTCCTTTTTTTCCTTTCTCTTTTTTCTTAAATTATAATAAGAATATTACTTTTTTTAGACTAGGAGCTATTATATAATATAGAGTAGGTCTCCTACTAGGATAGACCTCCTTTTTATAGTAACCCCTACCTATATATTTAGTCTTACTAGATATATCACACTCCAGAGACTTATTAAGAGATACGTTTATTTGCCTATCACAGGTAGTTCCATTTATCCTTCATTGTTTATTGCAGAGCTCCGCTCTTCATAAAATCGCCAGCTTCGCTTCCCTTCTGCGCTTGATTTCTTTCTCATTTTTTTCTCCCCCGCGGGAATGGCCTCGCCACTAACCGATGACTGGCCAGTGCATAACAGGTGTTTATAGGCTTATTCGGTTATGATAAAAGTAGATTTGGTTCTGGGTGGGCGGGGAGCAATCAAAGTCACACTGGGAACGGTTAGCTCATTATATTAAAGGCGATCAGATGGAGAAGATAAATGTCTCATTAGGATGCTCGACAGAAACCTCAGCTCAGTAATAAGACCACCAAACCCAATTTCTCGATTTCCTTTTGGAGAGAAATCTCAATCCCACATCTTACCATGGTCCGCCAGGCTCAAGTCTTCCATGTTGCCCTCTTGGCAGGTGGCACGACAGCCTACAACGCCCCTCTTCGGCTTCGATGCTGCCGCCATAGTCGAGAACCGCACCATAGACGAGATGCGCCAAGCCGCTCTCGCCGAAGGAGGCATCATAACCATCTGGCACGGCGGTGATGAACTCAACCAGCTGGACCAGTTCAAGGCCGACTCCGAGACCCGCTTCCCCGGCATCACCCTCAACGTCACCGTCGACTTTTCCCCAATACTACGACAGCGGCATTGATCAGCAGCTTGCGACGAACAGTCTCTAAGTCGACGTCACAGCACTTCAGACACTGCATGACTATCCCAGATGGGACCAGGACGGATCGCTGCTTCACTACAAGCCGATAAACTTCTACAATATTCACCCGGCCTTCCGCGGCACCAGAGGAGGCTGGATCGGGTCGGCTATCTAGGGCTGGACTTTTATCTGGAACACGGAAAAGATGGCGAATGGGCCGAAGGATCTCACTAATTTCTTGAAGCCTGAGTTCAAGGACAGGATCGGTTTGACGTATCCTCAGGATGACGACGCGGTTCTTCACGCCTTCGATCAAGTTTGAGTTCATCATCATCAATCTTTCCACAGCGTACATAATTGCGAACCGGTATCACCAGCTTGCAACAACATGGTTACGGATGGTTCGAAGGCCTTCTCGCAGCGGTCCGCCATCCTCAAGGACGCCCCTCCACCGGAGACCGCCAAGCTGCTGCAGAACTAACTGCCTCATCGGCGACGAGCGCCAGACGGGTATACCCTGTTGGAATGTGCGCAAGGATCTGCCCCGCGCCCGAGGGCTGGCCGCAGATCTGGGACGTGGACTCGGCGAACCCGTTGGAATTCGAGCGGTTCCTGAGCGATGAGCAGAGAATGCGGAGACTGAGGCTGTTCTTTGAAATGAAGTTGGGGACGGCGCAGGGTGTCAGCCGTTTGCTTGATAATATCATTCGATGTCGCACTGGAGCCGAACATCCTCGAGACCTGTCTCGTGTCCCTGGGACTTCACTACATCAACCAGCACGGGGGGGGGGGAAAACGACCTTGGGACCTAAGAGCCCGCCCAGTGTAAGCAGGTTCGTTGAAAAAAGTATTAATAAGATGGCTTTTAGGTTCAACAATGACCCTGCCATCGTTGGTTGGCCTGCGTCTCACCATTTCGCGTGGAGACTAGACTACATCCAGGGCACTTCATCAGCCCCTTTTCTTGACGGTTTCCTTCCCTTTCCTGTCAAGCTTACTATTCGAGCGGCGTCGAAAACTGATTACGGCCCTTCTGAACTTTCGCTGTCTCTCACTCACTCTCGTAGTATGTTGTTCACTCCGTGACCATTGTTCATTGGAACATCCAGCTTCTTTACTTCGAGATGCCCGAACAACAAGTTTGCGGTTGTCGGCTTCGCGTGAGCCAGCAATGGCCCTCACTTCCCTTCGTCACCCTGGTTCGGGTCTTGGTAGAAGCAAGGCGCAGAATGCGCCCTTCTATGCTCCCACCTGGGTTGTACCAGTCCCAAGGGAGCAAGCAAAGTCGGCTACATCTTTACTATAATTATCCCCGATGCCCATTCAGTATAGGACCCCTCAGAATGAAACCCCTAGATAACTAGTATCATCCTACGAATGGAACAAGTAGAAGAGGAAGCTTGAAAGGTGCGCTCAGACTCATCTTCATCCCGTTCTTGCCATCCTTGGGTTATTGTATATTCAGTATTCATGCGAAGGGGCGAACGGGAAAATGATGAACCATCGCCATGATTCACACCATGGCCCTCGTGTGAGTACGGACGCCGTCTGCGGCGGAACCCCAGGAAATCAGTACTTCTCGTACTCGACCTTGATCCTGCTAGTTCAGCATTTAAAAGAACTCAGGAGTCCATTTATACACGTCTAGTAGTTAAAGCAAGGCGACGATTAATGTGAAGCTATAGTAAAATGCGCGCGGTGGGCTTTTCTTGCCCAGCAGCAGCACGCGTCGAATCCGGAGAGTCTTGCTTGATAAATATCTTCAAGAAGCAGTACCGTCCAAAAACCAAAGGGGGGAAGTCGCCAGGACTTGCTCTGATGGACCGTCTTCTGCCAAAGACACCTCGGGCACATCACCGTCCTTCATCTTCGTCCATTGCTCATCACCCGGAAGTGATGATGACGTGTATTCAACTCGGCATGACCAGGCGGGCGTCACAATCCGCGCCGTTGTAAGTAGATGCAGAGTCGCCGACATGAGGATCTGCCTAGATTTCCAAGCAGCGTTGGAAAATAATACAACCAACTAAAGGAGGACACTCATCATCGTCTCCAGGAACCAGTCTGAACAATCCATCATCACTCTTCTTATTGTTAAGTTTGCAACTCCAGAGACGACTATAACCGAAAACCGCTGCACCTTTCCCAGCTCTTTTGGGAAAGGGGGAAAAACCACTCTTTCGGTAACACAGGCTTTATGCCCTTGTCTCGGTAAGTGCTATTTCACGAATAACAGTGTTTCTTACGCCGTCACTGCAGTCCGAGTACATAGAACAGAGGCTTTTTTTTTCACCCATGGATGATGGGGCAACAAGAAAGCTAGACGGCAAGGCAAGGTTGGGTATCTTTTGCAGCTTGGGCATTTCAGAAAGGGCTATGGGTACAGCGCGCGACCTTTGACGTGGCCTGAGAAATCTTTCCTCCGTTCATCGTAGAACATGGCAGACGGCAGGATCAAACCGGCAACACTAACACTGATCAAGCCTCGAGCCCCTTGTGCTTGGCAACGACATCTTCAATCTCCTTCTTCAGTTGCTCCTTCCTCTCATCAGAGCACCAGCTACCCTCGACCGACCCAACAGCAATGCTCTTCCACTCGGCGACGGTCAGCTCGAAAGCCTTCTGGACGGCGAGATAGTTCTCCAGAATGTACCCTCCAAAATACGCCGGATCGTCGCTGTTGATACTGAACCGCACCCCCTTATCCAGGAAAGCGCGAATCGGCAGCTCCTTGATCTCGCCGACACCCCTCAACACCACGTTCGAGATGGGGCAAAGACTGAGCAGCGTCTTGCTCTCCGCCAGCCGCGTCATGAGAGCCTCGTCTTCCGTCGACCGGCGTCCGTGGTCGATCCGCTGCACGTCCAAGTCATCCAACGCCGAGACCACAAACGCCGCAGGCCCCTCCTCCCCCGCGTGCGCCGTGCGCCGGATCCCCGCCTCCCGTACGGCGTCGTAGATGGGCTTAAACATCTTTGGTGGGTACGGCGCCTCGCTGCTCGACGCACCCACGCCGGCAATCGTCCCGTCCGCGAAGTGTCCCTTCTCCTTGGCCACGAGAAACATGCGCAGGCCGTCCTCGACGGGGCGGTGCTTCAGGAAGCAGACGATGTACTCGACAGTCATACCAAAATCAGCCTCGGCGCGACGGCGCGCTCGCCGGAGGCCCTCGACCACAGTGTCGTAGGCGACACCACGGCTGGTGTGCGCCTGGGGATCGAAGAAGACCTCTGCATGTCTCACGTTTTGTGAGTGTGCCTTCGCGAAGTAGGCGTACCCCAGCTCCTCAAAGTCCGTGACAGTGAGGAGTACAGAAAATCCGATGAAGTAGTAGTGCAGGAAGTCATCGAGGGAGGTGAAGTT
Source organism: Colletotrichum neosansevieriae (assembly GCA_036785495.1). NCBI lineage: Eukaryota > Fungi > Ascomycota > Sordariomycetes > Glomerellales > Glomerellaceae > Colletotrichum > Colletotrichum neosansevieriae. Next base: position 22,372 of record JAVHLV010000442.1, read on the forward strand.
GCGGTAACGCTCATACAGCGCGTCAACGCTTGCAAAGGCCGAGTCCTTGTCGGAGGGCAGGGAGATTTTGTTCTGTGCGGCGAGATGGAACAGCAGCTCGGGCCCTAGAGAACCCTCGATGTGTATGTGGTGCTCGCACTTGGGCAGATCGACAAGGAAATCATGGACGTCCTTGCACATCTTTGGATGGTGGGATAAGTCGGCTCGAAGAGATGCTGTGAGTTGATGAGACCGAAAGCTGAAGCAGTTGGGGGTGTACGCAGTAGACTGAGATGTTTCACCCGAAAAAGTTTGCTCAAGTATGAAAAGCCTTCCCTCTGTCGTTCACGACAAAAATAGATTGCCTGGAAATTCTAGAAGTATTGAAGACGAACGCACGGCTTAGTACACTTTTGGTCTTTTAGGGCCATTGAAAGTTCGTCAAAAGCCATCATGATTTGGTGAAGCGTAACTGTCGTCTCCATCGAGCTCTCGTTAGGTTCCGTTATCAACCGGCCGGCCCCTCATCGTTCGGCGACCGCCGCATCTATTTGACAGAGGCCAGCGAAGCGTCGCCTGCCGAGGTGATTGAGCGCTAGTCAAAGCTGTCGCTGCTTGACCGTCCCCGACGATTATTGATCACTCCATGGCCCGATCTCCTTTTCGTAATATTAGACGCGCGTGATATCGAATCCGCTCTGGAATGTTGGCGATTGGTTGCGATAATTGCGGAAGCACAATGTCCCTTTCGGGCCGGAGAAACGAGATCCCAAATATATCCAGCATAGAACAGGCGTAAGAAAACGCGAGAACGAGGCTCAAGATGAGGTTCCCTTGATCAGGGAAACTTCCCGTGCCACGGAGCCGGAGGCGAGCATCGCCAGAATCCCCAGCATTTCATCCATTCCAGTGTTGCGAGTGGATCGCCTTTTCCGGGTCCGCGACGGCCTGCGGCATTAAATGCACGACCAGCGAAGCTGTCGAACGACAAGACGGTTTGAAATATCCCTGTGAAGCAAGCTAAGAATTGCTTTGACGTGGAAACATGAGATGAAATGTGACCTTTGACGAAACAAGCTCCGCAGAATCGAGCACTTCGCTCGCGTGTAGCAACGATTGTGTTGCAACATCGGGTAGCATGGTGAGCCACCTTCTCGTACGTTTTTGACCAACTGCAGACATCACCCCGCGAGCCGACATGGTATGTCGCAGACAAAAGCGCAGATTCCGAACAGCGCGAATGACTTGCATGATAGGTAAGAGCACCTTGGTAATTCAGCAAGCATCCCACGATTCCGCTGCAAGGACGGTCTAGTGAATGGCGAAACAGCGTTGATTGGATGCGATCTTAGCAAGGAATGCCTCGTGCGTGTCATAAAAGGGCCTTTGTCATAAAAGGGCCTTTGTTGCTCCTACGAAGTCATCCCAAACATGACTGGAGGATCTTTGGGCTTCTTCAGCAGGCCGTTAACGGTCGTCGTCAAGCTGGCAAATAGTACAATGTCCACGGGGACCTGTCCCACATGTCTAGGATAGATTCTCAGCTGCACTACTGCCCGTACCTGGTGAACCAGTGGCCGGGTTTCTCTCGGATCATCCCATGCAGGATTCTATTCCATGGGCGGAAGGGGTTTCCTGCTTCAGAGTCCAGACCATTGACATTGCTTTTTCTTGTCGCAGAGGGTGAAGGACTCAAGAACCTGCCGAGTCCCCGGTAATTTTTCACGGAGGACTGACGTGCTGATGGGTGCTCCCCAAGCTAGCTAGTCAGCGTCCCGGAGGGATCATCCCAGGGCCCATTTCAACGTCAACCGGCTGTCGTAGGCTGATCAATGACCCAGTGTTTGACTGCAGGGGAGTGTCGTGGGCTCTGCGGGCCAAACAAGCAGTGATGAAGGGGGGGAAAACCGCAGACGACCAGGGTTTGGACTTGCGGCCAAGGAAGAGGCCGTTTTGCTCGCATTATAGAAGCCTTTGGGCGCTATTCACTTTTCAGATGGCGGCCGAATGCACCTCCACCTCCTCAGGCTGGTGCTCCGAACTGTATACATACCGTAGTGGAGGATTGACCTCCCGGTCAGGTCTGAGTTCCTGAATGGTCCCTTGGCTCTCGGCAGACTTGATAATCAGCGCCATCCATGTTGGCACAGGCTATCCCACGGTACCTGTGACATGAGCCGTCGCAACCACCGATCTCCAACCGAAACGAAGCCTCCGCCTGCCATACGTGCAAAAGCTTATCGCCAGAAATAGCTCCCAGGCCGTGTTTGATGGGAGGATGGGTTATGCCGACTTTCGTCCTTTCATCCCTTGTCTTTTAAGCTTGTCGTGACTGTTTCCGTGCGCGCGTCTCGTGCTCGAGCGTTGGAAGGCAACGGTTGCCCAAGTTCACATAGAGCCCTGTGTTCTAATTCTGTCCGTTTGAAGTCGGCAACCACCATCATGTCAGACTTTCCAATCTCTCTACCTTATCCAAAGACTTGGAATGTGACCGCAAACCTTCTTTCCAAGAGATCGACGGCAAGATTCGGTGGCCACGAGGGATTCAAACTTCGTACCGACGCACCCGTTCTCCGTGCTGGACCCGTCCCGGCGTCCTCCCGCCGTGTCTGGATCTAGTGTAGCCGAGGATACTCCCGGTCGGTACCCATGCATCCCCCGCTGGAAGGAATGTGGGAATCACCAAGAGACACCAGCCCCGGCTTCATGCAAACCGACATGGGCATTTCTGGCCGCGGTGTTTCATTCGGCTTGCTGACCGCCTGTTGGCAACGACTGCCGCTATGGAGTCAAATTTCTGTCCGCACATCTTTGTCGGCTGCAATTGCTCCAATCCGTTTTTCGCTAAGAATTAGCAGGGCTAAATCTACAGTAGCTGATGAAGTAGGTTTCTGACCATCGCTTCCGGCAACGATTGCGAAGCAACTCAAGCTTTCGTAAAGCAGGTTGCCGACGAACAGTGCCCAATTGCTCGTGGTCAATCAGTGCGGAGAGCCAACATTCTAATAGATCCGCGAGTGTCTCGTCACACTGCATGAAGTTGTGTGCCGCTGTGCACTCGATACTAATCCTGTGCGATACGATGTTGCCATTAACCGTTGATGCATTTTTCAGGCAGTGAGGAAAGTGGTACATCGCGTGTCAATGTTTGATGGATCACATTCCGCTGTCCTCGGTTCTTGGCGCGATCGCCGTGAAGGCGCCACGTCCAGCTAGACATCCCTTGGATTGGTGGAAAGAGATGTTGTAGAGTACATTACCAGTGTCTGGGAGAGTCCAGACTTCGGGCTTGAGTTTGACAGCAAAGGTCACCACCACCACCAGCGCAGCTGTGTTGTATGCGGGGTTGCACACCACTTTGGGTTGACCTGGCTGCTGGTGATCACGCTACCCAGGACGCTGTTCCCTCCCGGCGGACATACCGAATGAAAACTTCAGTCCTAAAGACGCTTGATGGCATTTCCGCGGTCCCGCGATCAACAGAGCCTGGGCTTGCCTGCTACTTAAGTTGCTGCAATAATGCTTGCAGTGCAACGTGCGCTGTACTTGGTTCGTTTCGGTGCTCCAGGAGGGTGTAGTTGGGGGAACGGAGGATGTGCCGGTTTCGATTTCGATACTAGAGGCCGCGCCAGTGACGGGATGTTGTCAGGCTTAGAGTAGACTTTGCTCGGTTATCACCCTTTGCCTGTGCGCTACTGAGCGAACCAGATAGACTGGCAACTGTATGGTCTTCAAATTCGCTTCGTTGGCGGAACCTGGCAGCTTACTCCTCCGGGCTGTCTCTCATGTTTCATCTGGGCCGACAAGCCTTGAGCTCGTGCCAGCTTTGCCAGGTACGCCCGCGCCAGCGGATTACCGTCTGTGGCCCACGAAGGTTGACATTGGCAATGACACAGTTTCTAGGGGGCCGAGAACTCTGATAACGAGATTCAAGCTGCCAAAGGACGACCGTGCCGTTGTCTGTGGGCAACAAACGCACGGGAGAACAGCGCGCATGCATCGTCTATCCATGGTTGAGTTAGCTTTTAATTACAAGAAGGTGCGGAGCCGATCTAACCCATCCGCAGATTCGGCACATTCGGTTGGGATGAGATGCGATACGTCGGCTCCACAGCTCCTTTGGGTCAAAACTCCCGCATCTGCACACCCCGCTGAATGTTCTGCGTACTCTGTAATTCAGCACGTAGTGTTGACGAGCGTTATATCGAACCGGTTCCGAGCTAAGAAACGACCGCTGTCGGTCTTGTGGCACAGACGCGGATTTGCGGCAACGTCAGCGTCCCCATGTGGCCTTTAGCCTGCCATGACCAAGACACAAACCCCTTGACATCGCCGTTCTTCTTGACCATGATCCCAGTCGGCTTGCTGTGGCCAGAGACCAAATGGAAAGGCTCTTTTTGTATTGGCTTCCGGAAGGGATTATACGATCACGAAGGTTTGAGGTGATGGGCGAGTCGGGGTCGCGTTACATTTGCTGCACCAAATTCGCTGTGCCGGCCTGAATGAGTCGTGCACCCAACGGGTAAATTCTGCGTCCTGCTGCAGAGCTCCTGTGGTGGTACCATCTGCCACTGATCTACATTCCAGTAACGCAATCCTCTCCCATAGCATAGGAGTCCAGCCACGCCCTGGGCACGGAGTCGAGACAGTGGGCTGTCGTTCGGGTAGACAATTGGCGGACGGGAGCCTCAATGCTTGTACGCCGTCTTCGTCATCAGTCTACCGTCTATGTGGATCATGGCTGTCAGGTATAACGATGCTCGATGCTCGCACTGAGTAAGACATCAGATCGGTTCGTCGTCCAGTCCTTGAGGAGTAGTGAAGCCTTCGTCGCGCTGGTGGTCAGATTAGAGCCGAACAGCTCTTCTTCAGTGCATTAGTGTCGGCTCCGCCACTGGAGGTGGATGGCTAGCATGCTTGAAAACAGAAGCCCAATTCCTGCCAGCAGGTTGGTTTATGCAATGATAGATGCAGTGTGCAGTGGGGTCTCGACCAAACTGCGCGTAGCACTGTCCGCGGCTATGGTATCCAAACCAAGTATCCGTACCCTGCGGAAAACGTCCCAACCCCATGGCGGACGGGAAGAAGGGTGTGAACCCTTCCGAATCTGACAAGGGACGTCTCCATATCGGAGGATTCGACCGATGATGGTGCCAATGGCAACTAGTCTGCGGGCCTAGTTTAGCGCAAAGCAAGTAGCCAAGTAGCCAAGCAAGCCAAGGGGCCGGAAACCATTCCTGCGTCTCGTGCTGGACGTATCCGTCGAGGCGATAAGCGTTGCCATGGTTAGTTGCTTGTGTGCCGTGGTACGTTGTGGGAACATAACTAGGCCTGCATCCTCGTCGGCTGCATGGCCATCGGGAAGTGGGATGCTGCGTGGTGATGGATGCATTCATTGCCAGCTCTTTAGGCGAGAAAAGAGCATATCAGCAGATGAGGAGGGAGAACTCGCCAGCAGCGCTAGTCGCCCCAGACAGGCCGCAGTAGTAATCTGCATTGGCTGCCCTGCCGGCGCACTTGCGCGCTGCAGGAGTGTACAAAGCCGACAAGGACAGGGGGTCATCGGCCCTGTAGCTGTTGGCGGATTCTCAACAACACACGACAGCGGACACGGAGCGTTCCAGTGCGGGAAGACGCGGTTTGCGAGATCAAATCTTGCGCAACTAAGATGATTGGCACCACTGGGGCAGCGGGCTGAGCGATTTGCGTCCACGCCATTGGCCGGCTCGGCTTGATTGCGCTCGGCTGCTTGACCGAGCGGTGAGCTCCTAGCCCTGTGCAACGATGCATTCAATATGACGGCAGATCGGGAGCGGGAGCAGGAGGCAGGAGACCGTAGGCAGAGGAAACAGGCACATGCCTCGCTGAGTTGATTGAGGTGCTGCCGCTGTGAGGGGTTTCCATGCTACGCCCAGTGTGTAGCAGTCTGGCAAATATTCGGAAAATAACAAGGCGCGTGGAGGTCCTGGCGAGCGTGTCGGAGGAAATTTCGGTCCATCGGCAGTGATGTCGATGTTTTTCGCTGGGTTTCTGATGGACCTATGTCTCAGGTACCAGACGGGTACCTCTGATACACGGCCAACAGCGGGTAGCCAGTATTACATGGACTCGTTATAGGGGGCGAACCGCAGAAGTCTGGTTGACAACGTGGCCGTCGTGCCCTCGACCGGGTTGCCAGATCCAGCCCTGAGGCACTGCGTACCGATGCTGAAGTCGTAAAATTTCGTTGAAATTGTGGACGGCCCAGTGTAACTCCAGCATTCGAGGCACGGACACAGAGTACTTGAGCGAACTTCAAGGGTGGGAGCTCCGCTGTGGCAGCCATGTGCTGCCGGACATCTGACCGAAGACGTTGGCGACTGGCCATCCTCAGCAGATATTGTAGCGTAGGATGCAATTGGAGCCCCCCCCGTCCGAACGTTCGCCGTCAACGGTTCGAGGCATGGCTTGGCCCTTTGCTGGCCTGTCATCGCGCATCGTTTCCGGTCCCTGGAAAGTGGCATCCGTGCGTGACCTCCTCCGAGCGAGACGGAGCTTGTGGGACATGATTCGGGGAAATTGGATGGTCGTGACACCTACACTAGAGGATATGATATCGTATGGAGCCACTTTATGAGCTTTGGGGGGCATCCGGATGATGCCGACTGATCAGTGTTGATGACACTGATGGAGACGGAATACCTCGCGTGGACATTGACACTGTCAATCTGCGGGCTCGGTAGCACTGCCACTAGGTAGCCTGGAGACGGTCGTTATCAAATTCCCCGGGTGGCTGAGTCCATCTACAAGAGTTTCGATGTAATTGCAAGTGGTCCATTCCCTTCGCAGAATACCCGGTACAATACGCAGCGCTGGTTTGATAACATTTGCCGGCGGCGTGGGGCCGGTGGTTCCTTGATCGGCATAAACGGGGCGGGCGTGGGTTGCTCGTTGAGGAAGTTGAGACTTGAGGGTGTCGCCAGACCCCGTGGGCCACGGACGTGGATGATGTTGAGTCGTCGACGGGTTAGCGGCATCGGGCTTGAGGCGGCATTCGGGACTAGCGCCGCCCGCCGACGATCCCAAGGCCTCTGGAGGGCTTCAATGAGAGCCTATCTGCATAAGGCATCGAGGTGCAAGATTGACATGCAGCAGGCAACTCTGTGGAATAACAGTGGAAGCCAGTTGCTCCCAGTGGTGTGCACGTCGGTAGACCAGGCGATTGGGGAACGCTAATTGCGTTTCTTCGATTTCTGGACGAAGGAGGCGTGGTAGACCTGGACAGACGCAAATGTTTGCTGGGGAGAAGTTAGGCATTATCCATGGGTTGGTTGGTGGCGTGCCCTTTGCGAGATGGAATGTGGAGGATGGTTGAGACCTACCATAGTAGTAGGTAGCCCTGAGGATGGCTAGAGCGGAAAGTCCTCGGGATCCGGGTGGGCAGAAGTCGATGTTCAATTAGTATTTCGCCGTGGAGGGATGTTGTATTACCCGGACCAAGGTCTGGGGATCGAAACTGGCGAGTCGGGGCTCGGCTGGCGTGCCGGCACGGACGTAGCACATAAATTGGGTATCGTCGACGCTAAGAGAGCCGCGATGGATTTTGACTGATGTATCCGTAAGCCGGGCAGAATGGCATGAACAGCGGCATCAGCAGTATCGCCGGTGTCATCGTCGGACAATGGGGGATAATGGTGGGTGGGGAAAAAAGAATGACGCTCGCAACGGGCGGGTTCGGATTGTTCCCCGTGGCATGCACAACAGCAAGTTGTTGTTCAGCAAAATTCCGGGTCGGGACTTCCAAGTGCCAGGCTCCAGGATGCGATGCCGAACATGGAAATAACGACCAAGGAAGGCACGAAGTTGTGGAGGTACGGAGGCACATTCCTCGCACTAGTCTGACACAGGACTAGTGATGTACGTCAGTCGAGGTGGAGACTGTCACCTTAGCTACCTTAAGGTAAGGTACCTTAATCGGCAGGATTGTCGAGGCAAGGTACATTAGACATTGGGAAAGTAGAGCATCTCGAATTAAAGGCAGGAGGCACCTTTGGCCGGGGAAAACTTGCCAAAGGCCAAAGTCCTGAGAAGGGAAGCCGGCGGTCCAAAGTGTCAAATTGGTCCAGACTCCAGAACAAGCAAGGCCCAGGAAACATAGAAGGGAGAGGGACAGAGACGATAAGAGGGGGATAGTTCGACAACCAGAACATTCATACCTCTGAGAAACAGAAACAGAAATGTAATGCAAAAAGTATAGGTACTGTAGGTAGTCCGGCTGACATTACGGATACCGCACAAGGCTCAGGAAATTAGGCAAGTGCCGTCTGCCGAGTTCCATTGGCTCCAACGCCAGCTGCCGATCTCACAGTTTATCTGAAATTCTGAATAGCCTGCGCCTCAGAACTGCGCTGGCATGTTGCCATGTCAGTATCGGTTTCCCTCGGAGTCCGTTTCGCCAGGAACATGTGGAAAATGGAGAGGTCGCCCCCGCCTGCCCTCGTGCCCCGTAGGAGCCAGGAACCAGGAAGGAACGTGGTACGTGCCTGTGCCTGCCTCGCCTTTTTGTCAACACGTAAGGCTTTGCCTGAACCTTGAGGCAGAAAACAGGGTGGCTGCCACCCTGGGGAAGGTGCTGTGGACGACCTTTGCTCAATTCAATGTCCTTTCCGTGGCAGGTCATGAGCCCCGACTCACCTCACCCTGCACCTGCACCTGCACCTGCACCTGCATCTTCCTGCCAGCGTGCCTGGTCTGGACTCGACTTCCCCTGCCTCACGTCGCCTTGAGCTGGAGTCTGGCCTCGAATCTCTCATCTCCCCTCGACGTCTGCTGAGCCGATCATGCCCATCTTCATCACAACCGCAGCAGAACTCCCTGCTGTCTACCTAATCAACTCAATGCCGAGTTCCATTGATTGTTTCCACGACACGGCAAATGCAGACCACCCCATGACCCCATGCGCGCGCAATATCGCTGTCCTTGACGTCGGGAACCGCACCCTGGCAGCAACACCTAACCACCGCATCGGAATCCCCCCGTGCCGTTCATCATGAGCTATTCCTGGCACCACCACCATCGCCATCACCCTCACCCTCCCCGTCGATGGGGTCCTAAAGGGAAAAGACCAAACTCTGCTTGCTTTGGGATACCTTTTGAGGTCAGCACCCGGCAATTCCAGCAACAGCACCATCCATCCTCTTCTCGGTCCGGATCGAAGCGCGCGAGGCCGGCCGAATAATGCCAATGCACAGCAGACCATGAGTCTTACTATTGCTATTCTATGAAGCAGCACACAGCATCACTCAGATAACTGCTGCTGGGCCTTGACCTCAATTACACTCTTGGTCGCTTCAGATGGCCGGGTCCCCAGCATGTCCGTCTCTCGCCATCTGTCTCGTGTTTGGCAATGGCCTGATTTCACCCCAAGAATCAAAACAAGCGACACCAAATGACTTTCTGGCTGTTGCTATTCTTAACATGCCCGCACTGCAACAACCAACTCAGCCCAAGAACTAACGGCGGAGAAGGGAGGGTGTTGTCGGACGAGCTTGGCTTTACTTCTCTGCAGATGCGGGACACAACTCTATCCCCCTCTCAGATGAACACTGTCGAACTCACTGCGAGCTTTTCTTTCTCGCCCTATCCGGCCGGCAACAAGCCACAGGAAAAAGCCTGCCGGAGACGCTCTTGAAACGACCATGGATGAACCAGTATTTGCTCGCATGGGCTGGGTTTGGCACAACTAGTGCAGGAAAAAAGAGCCGCCAGAACAACCTCAATCAAGCATACGGAGGGTGCTCTGCAGAAAAAACGTTGTTCCGACACATTTGATAAGCATCGAGTAGAGCTGGACTGCAACCGAGAATCTGGGACAAAGGCATAATCTATGGATACGCTACGATGTCAATTGCGGCGGCGCCACGGATTAGCACCCTCCCGTGCAGCAGCTCGGGACTCGGAGTCGAAACCTGGCCCTGGCACACGGAGCCCTGGTCCACGCCCAGGTCCCTATCCCAGTCTCTCACAGTCCCTCGGCTCCCTTCTCTCTGCTCTATCTCGCAGGACACCGGACCAGTCGACTGACATTAGAACGGACGCCAGGCGTTTCGACTTCGATGTGTCGACTCGATGCTTGTTTCTCCAATGACATCGGGCTGTCACGTCACTGCTGCCACTGCCACAGCCACCAACAGCCATCGAAATTCGTCAACGAAAGACGACACGCGCCATCCATCCAACAACCGCTTCAAACCGTCCTAGCCATGCCGCTAAGAAAGAAGCTTGAACTCGTGCGTGCTGCCCGAGACAGCCCTCGGCTACCTCCTCACGATTCACCAGTCACCACATCCTAGCAATGTCCCTTTCTCCCCACACCTATGTACTACAGTACGGGCGGAACCCAACGAACCCGCTGTGGAGGTCCGTTTGGTTTGCCGACCGACCCCCCCCCCCCCCCCCCGGGCGACTTCGCCGGCTGAACGGCTGAGCTTGCCCCTCCCATCATGCATTGCGGCCGCTCACCCTTTCACCAAGGGTCCAGTCGAAAGCACACGAAAACGAAGACACCTAAACATTGCTACAAGGCTGCGGCGCGAGGGTCCGGTCCTAGAGTATATCCATCCTCACTCGCTGAGTCGCTTCTATCGTTAGCCAGTTATGCGTGGCCCATCCATGCGACGTGAGAGGGATGGATCACGTATTCTCGCAGCCCGGCATACGTCATCAATTGACATTTCTTTCATTACAAGTCGCCGGTAGCTAGTCCCAACAGTAACACTGCCTGCCCCACGGCCTCAATCACCCAGATGTGTGGGTCGGGTCACCATGCAGCGGGTGGGTTAAACACATGTAGTCTCGTCCATTCATCCTACAAATTCGTGTCGCAGGCGCTATTAGTGCACGCCGTGGACGCCACTTTCGACTGCAAGCTTGCAGGCTACTGCCATGTAGCACTTCACCAGCGCCGCCTTACCCTACACATCGGACAGTCTCCGACAGGCTCACGCCTTGGTGTCGGACCAAGCAAGTTTGATGTTGTTTGTGCCGTTAAGAGGTCCCGGCTTTTGGCAATTGACGTCGCATCTCCAACCTCTCAAAACCCACACCAAACCATCTCTTCGCTTGCGGGGTTGTCATTCACACTTACCTCTGCCTGCCACTTGTCACTTAGAGCAGGACGAACGTTGTGGCATTTTACTCTACCAGCGTCCCCCTCGCCAACCATGGCTTATTCTTAGCACCGCCATCTCTGACCTTCCTCTTTCGAGCGGTACGGTGCGTTTGATCTGCTCCTAGATGGGAAGAAGACAGGACGATAGACCTCTCCGGGCACAGTCAAGCTCGTCTACCCACCTTTGCAAGGATGCTTCCACTCTAAGTAATACTCATCCGTCCCGCCCCGGCTTGCTGGTGTGTGGGATCGCTGGCTCAGTCTCTTGCACCGTTGGTGTTCTCATGCAGTTCACCTAAGTTACCCCAGAGCGCGACAAAGACCTAGCGGTCCTGATCAGAAGTTTAGGGATGTCTTTAATTACTACAGCAGCGTTGCTCTCTGCCCAAGTTTCTGTTCCCCAGGCCACACAGCGTCGCGTCCTTTGCTTTAATACCACGGCCACTTCTCTAGTCAGTCTGGTATATTCTGGCAGTACGACCCCATCTCATCTGTTCTGCGTCGGCCTATAGATATTGCTCGGCAACTATAGAGACCTCCTTGCACGCAACATCAGCTCTCATCTTGAATTGGAGATTACATACGTCGTCCACCTTAATGCGGCTGTCATATTACATCTATTTCATGCTACTCGCCAACTTCTAATCATCCCGGCCGATTCCCTCTCTCTACGCGGGCATCAATCCTGTTTCCAAGGATCTGCCGGATACCCCCCCCCCCCCCTTTTTTTTTTCTTTCTTTTTGGCCAAGACCACCAAAGTTTATGCCGCAGTAGGAGTCATTTTCGACAGACCTTGACAGCTAAAAAAGGGCACCATCGACAACAATTTCACCTAGTCGCCTCAACGCTACATTTCACTGAGACGTTGGCCGTGTTCGTTATTGACTGGGAAGATCTCTTTTTCAAAAACAGGAGCCGATGTCAGACAAGCAAGACGAAAGACTAGGAAACTGCTCTGGCACCGAGGCGTTTCGATTAACAATTGCGCCTCAGATCCGGGTCTCAGCCTCTTTCCAAGGCTTCCTCTAACTGCCACGCGCCCTCGCAACGTCTTGGACGTTGGTAACGCCGCCAGTCAACTCACCCTAGCAATAGACTCTAAGAACGAACCCCCCCCCTCTTCTCCTGGCAGGAAGCCCATTTGTCTAACTACTGCTAAAAGTTTTCATTCATCATTCGGCGTGGAAAAGACCCCGTTGTTTTCTCGGACATAAAGGTTACCAAGTACCAAGAAGCCCATTTGTCGTATCCTGCGGTTCCGTCGGCTCTGGGCCCGTCAAACTCGTCACATTCCACCCTGTCGTTAGCAGCTGCGGACTCGTCAGACCCTTGCAGCATCACGCTTGTTGCGTGGCCAGTGGGCCAGCCGGCCGTCCTCTTTTGCGGCGGCAACCTGCAGATTCCCGCCCCTGCAACGACCCCCTCCGCCAATCTCAGCCCCTAGCCAACAGCCCGGAGAGCAGCCTCGAATAGGGCAGCAGGCAGTTAGTAGAACTACAGAGGCATGCTGTGAGCCTCTGGCTTCGTTGCTGACTCTCCTTTAACACAGGGCTCGGCGACACCATCCTACGCCACGCGTTTGATTAACCTGCGAGCAACAATTACCTGCCCCTCGTGGCCCTGCCTGCGCCAGTCTATCGACACGTCTCGGAGAGATAAAAACGTCAATCGGGCATTCGGTTCTGTCACCTAAATATGCTTATTGCCCGTTGGTCACAGCGATAAACACGGCACGTGCTTGTCCGTTGCAGAAGAGTCAAGAGCCTACCATCTTTTGTCGGTTCCAACGAGACGTATTATTTCCGTTGGACAGCCGTAACGTCAGGTAAGTCATGGCATGCTTTCGTCCCGCCCCTTTTCCTTGCCTCGGATCTCAGAAATCCCATCCCTTTCCCACCCTTAGCTAGTAACGTCTTTCTACCGTATTTCGTCACAGATATAGGTCAAGTGCCTTTTCTTGTATCCCGCACGCAATGCCACGGACATTGCCCTTATTATGCCAGATTTTATGACAAGATCGGGCTGCGGTTACGTGGTCAAGGCCATGCCTGCCGCTAAACCAATCAATTCGGCCGGTGGCAGCAAAGAAAAAACCCCGAAGATCATTGTTCGATAGCTCCCGACGAACGGCTTAGCGGCCCCTTCAGATCAAGCGCACGTCCATCGCCCGACGGGCTGTATGTATGTAAGCCGGCTTGTCTGTCGGCTGTTTCGTCGCCTCCAGCCCGGCCAAGCAAGGCCAGACGGGACAGAACAGAGCATGACGCGGAATGGAGCAAGGCAAATAGGAAAAGAGAAGCGACCGACCTGGACCAAAGCTGGACCATATGCAAGTTGCTGCGACAATTGTTGGAAGGATTTTGGACGCATATCATCTCCTAAAATAGGCACTTAGCCCACAGCACCAGATGTCAGTGGCACAACCCGACAGAATACCGGCCGAATCCCAACAGCAACAAGTCTCCTGCAACCAAGTGCAGAAGCGGAAGAGCTTCATGTGAGGAGTATGCAAGTTTTCCCCTAGCCAGTCAATCGAGCCAACGACGGGCATGTAACACACATCCTTACCTCCTATACAGAATGTACATCCACCACTTTGGTCTACACACCCGAACTCTTTCCTGCCCTCGCTCAACATACACGGCCCCTTTTTCTGCTTTCTCCAAGCCTAGAAGTCAAGGCTGCATGACTGAGTGCCCTCCCACAGCTTGAGGCGCATTATTGCCTCTTCTCCAAGACGAGGATGCTTAGGGGATTGGATCTCGGCACGCTCGTGCCCTTGCGGCCCACCGTTCAAAGATTAAAAAAAAAACCCCGACGAAAGGAGTGCAACTCCCATGGTCCCTTCAGATCATAGAACACAAGTCACATCAAACCATCTAAACCAACTCGTCCAGCCTCTTCGAAGACAATCCTTGCTCTGGAGGAGCATCAATGTCAGCCATGTTCTCCCCTGTTTCCTGTACACAAAAGCTTGAGGACAAGCAACCTTGCCGAGCCCAACAAGTGGGCTTGTCGATGGGACATGTCAGTGAGCCGCGGTGCCGCGACCTTATTCTCGAAGCTGCTGCCGATTCGCCATCATGAATCCTGGGCTGGGTGTCGACGCTTTAGCACAGGGATCATGGGGCTTCCTGGTGACTTGTCCGAGGTTCCTGGGCCCCTCGTTCTCGTCCTCCTGAACCAGGACCCTGGCACCCCGGCAGCGCCCACTCTGCGGTCGAAACACGTTAGTTACTTTGGTTGATGAGCATCTTCCACAGCCCTGTTCGTCCTCCTTGCTTCCCAGGTTAGTGCGGCCAGGGGTCTTGTCAAGCCCTCCACCACTCCAGATAATATTTCCGATTCTGCTTCCACGCGCGGAGAGCCCCGGATCCAGACCCGATGCCTCAATGGCACCGCAAACCATCGTCACCGTGAACCCCGGTTCTACTTTTGTACCCGTCGAGTGACATGACAACCCAAGCAACGCTACTGTACCTTACCCTGCCTTGCCTTGACTTAGCCTCCCTGGTCCCTCTACCCTACCCGCTTTCTCTTTACTCCGACCAGACGCACTTCCCATTTCTGCCACCATCCCGCGCAGCCACATCTTATCATTCTTTACACCTCTCAACCCTCTGCCCAGCTCGGCTCGTTTTTTGCTCTCTTCTTCCGTCTCTTGTCCCAAAATCAAGCCGTTCCTTACTGTTTCGTCACATTGTGGTCAGCTCGTATCTTGCTTTAAGGAAACAACGTCCATCACATCGACGGCTGCATTGACGGATCCTGAAGAACAACCCGCTAACCCAAGTGTGGCCTACCAGATACCCTTTGGTAAGAGACACTTCGACAGCGGTCTTACACAGCACAGCAGCCGTATCACTTGTCTATCTTTGCCGTCCTGCAGTCTTGCAGCCGAGGTTAGACAAGTTAGCCGCTGGCATCGTGGATCTAGCCTGTCTCAGGTTACACGGAATAGCTGCAGAAACACGGGTTCATACCAACACCGCCGAGGAGGACCGCAGTACGCCTTTTGCCCGGACGCGAAAAGAAAACTTGTACCAGTGGGCCAGAGGTGATTAGCGCAGCTTCATTTTCAATTCGCCATCGGCATTTTCGTGCTCAAGAGACAGGTTCTGGATCCGGCTTCGAGTTCCCGAGCCAGATTCCGGGTTCACTTGAACCACCTCGAACTTCTCTCCTCACAAACCCGATACATTCGTCTGTATGTTCGTGGAGCGCCGTCTTCCCATTGCTCATCATCTTGGGGAGCCCGTGGAGACTCCTTTGAACCAGACGCGCGAGTACTGGTCGTTCGAGCAGCGATCTACTATGGCTGCGTCGTCACACAATCCGTATCCACGATCCCCCAATCCTTCCACAAGATCGTACGACTCGTCTTCGGTCTCTTCTGCTACTTCGCCCAAGCAACCAGCCCAGTATCTTCCACGAGGTCTGATGAACAGGGGGCCGAGGACGACAGCGGCATCGCCGCCCCAACCTATAGGCATCCCGCCATTACCTCCAGTCAATCAAAGCGCATTCACCCCATTTACGCCAGTGACTGCGGGTTCCATGATGGGGCGCGATTCTCTTCCAGGAACTGAGTCTGTAGCCAGCACGCCTGGCCCTTCGGCTGCTTCATTGCCGCCTATCTCGCAAGCACAGAAGAGAGCCTACAGACAACGAAGGAAAGACCCGAGTTGTGACGCATGCAGGGAAAGGAAGGTCAAGTGCGATGCCACAGAGACGACCAGCTGTTCAGAATGCTCGAGCCGTAACGTCAAGTGCCAGTTCACGAAGGAGACCAACCGAAGAATGTCCTCGATCAAGCAGGTACAGGATCTCGAGAAGCAATTGGAGCGACTCAGAAGGGAGAATGGAAACATGAGAAGGATGCTTCAAGAAAGGGATGGAGCAATGGAGGTTGACCCTGATGGATTGGAGCAGCTTCCCTTGCAACTTCCAGATATTGGCACCGACCCTAAGCGGAGGAAACGACCGGCCCCAATGCACGATCTGGCCCGGGCAAGATCTAATATGCGCATCTTCTCGCGAGGGATTTGGAAACCTCCAGCGCAATACCGCCAAGCGCCATCAACACCACTTTTTGACCCCCAAAGGCCCGAACTACCTCCCAGACAGACGACCGATCAGCTCCTGCATGCCTACTATGGCTCTGCGCACACCATGTTTCCCATCCTCCACTGGCCAACGTTCCAAACTGGAGTCGATGATCTGTACAGGATAGGCAACACGAAGTCGGTACAGCCAGCTTGGCTTTCAACGTTCTTTTCGGCTCTTGCTCTCGGAAGTCTCTTCAGCCAAGATCCTCACTCGCACCGGGCGTACCGGGCTGCGGAACTGCTCGAAGTCGCCAGGGGTATGATTGACCCGTGGAACAACGACTACGTCCTCGATAACGTGCGAGCATTGGTGCTTGTTATCTTGTGTTTGAACGAAATGAACCAAAAGTCGGCGGCGTGGACGTGGCTGGGCACGGCAGTGCGAGCCGGTCAGGACCTTGGCCTCTACTCAGAATCCGGCCCGTGGCCCGTGATTGAAGGCGAGATGCGCCGAAGAGTCTGGTGGACGATATACATTCTGGACCGCAGCCTGGCCTTGGACCTTGGCCGTCCTGTGTTGATTGACGATTCTGACTGCGACGTATCACTTCCTGCCGGCGTGGACGACCACTACATTCATGAGGGTGGCATTATGGTACCCCCCGGACGAGAACCCCTCAATCACTCCTTGCTGGCCTTGATCAATGTCATCAGGTCGTACTCGTCTCTGACCAAGACGTTGGCTGCTACAGCTGTTGCTCCGACCAGATTGGCAACGTTCGATCAACACTTTGTCTCCTGCCTCAGAGCTTTCCCCCCCGTGTGCGATACCTCTAGCACAGGGCAGATTTCTCCTCATCTCCTGCCGCCCTTCACCTACCTGCTTCACGCTCGTCTCGTGTTGCACCGCCACAACCTATCGCCAGCTTGCCCTGCTGACGTGCGGCTTGCTGCTATGGAGCAATGCACTCACACAGCCCTTGAAACAGCCTGCCTCCTTTCTCGCGCTACCTCGAACCTTGCGGATGGTGCCACTGCTCTTCTCACCACACATACGTTTCGCTGTGCCCTTTTCCTCCTTCTTGCGGGGTACTGGGACCACGCAACAACATGCCTGCGGGCTCTTGCCGCCATCGACGCGAGACGCGATGTCGCGATCCCTTGTGGCCGATTTCTCTCCTTCTTCGTCTCGGCACTCGGCACTAAGCATAACGAGTATGCATCTTTTGTTGCTCGTACAACACCTCCGAAACCGTTCGCACCCCCACCTCCGCCCCAAGGTCGACCGGGACCTACTGCTCTGCAAGAGGCTCTTCTACACGACGAGGAGCTACTTGCATACGTCAGCGCTGACCTCCAGGCCGCGCCAGACGCCGCTTGGATTTGGGCCGGCGGCGAACGCGAGGCGATCCTCTCTCCGACCTCCCCTGGATCGATCACTGCCTCTGGCGGTGCCAGCAGTGGACTCTTCAGCGCGGAGCAACGAACGGGTCTCAGCGAGGAGGAAATCAAGGAATGGGGCGGATGGGAACGCCTGGAGGCCGCCATCCGCGGCTTGGCTTCCGGTAATACGACGCCTACGCCAACATCCGCGACTTGGTCTTCTGCCTTGCCTGCCGGGATCAAGTCCGAGGGCACGCCTGGCCCCACACTACCGAGCATTATCTCCGGCGGCGAGGGGAGCAGCAGCAACAGCCCGACTGCAAGCGCCAAAGGAAGGCCTCAGGATAGGCTGAGCATTGCAAACATCATCTGACGAGGTTCAACTATGTCGAGAATATCGGGCAGGGACTGTTTACGAATTTTGATGTCTTTGACAGCGTCATACCCCAGGCAACAAGTCATGACCCTCCATGAACGTCACGAAAATGACAATGCGAACCACGTAACGATATGGCGGTTCCTAGATTGGTCTCAGGACCATTCAGCCAATTGGAGCAAATCTCGGCTCTGTTGTATGATAATGTGTTGAAAAGGCTATAGACGTCGTCTTCGCCGTTTCATATTTCTTCTACAATCTTTTCAGATCAAATTTCCTTACTGTCTTTCCAAAACGAGCGGGCATAGCCATACAGGCCCCCTAACACCATTCGTTAACACCTTAATGTCTGCACCAAAACATCGGGCTGGCCGTGGAGAGCTGGGGATGGAGGCGTCGGGCCTCGTCTTTCATTTTTCCCTTTGTTTCTCTTGGCTTGGTTCGCTGGAAGACCAGGTCTGGGTTTCTCTTGGCCTGGTTCTCTGGAAGACCGGGTCCGGTAAAAGGAGTTGAACAACACGCAAAAGCCTAGGTGGCAGATGGGTGGGATGCAAGCGCGGAGTTGATATCGCTTTGCATCGCCTTGCGATTCCAGGGCTTTTTCCAACGTTTGTCAATTTGGTCGTTTAATGGAGATCAGGAAGAGGCCGGGCCTTTTTTCCCTTTCGGCGCGCCATTGAAGAGGATGATGGCTTGATTCGGTCACAAGAGTTTTCAATTGTTTATCTTTTGGGATATTTTGTGTCTATATGGGCTGACTGGACGTCAAATGTCTTTCATGTTGGAACTGTTTTTTTTGTCGTGCTGGGATTTGTACCAGAAAAGATAAGCATGCCTATCTGTAGGTCATGTACAAACACAGCGGATTTGAGTCTGGCCAGCGAGGCACGGCACTCGCGGGTTTTCCCAGACCACGATGACAATTTGGGGCATATTTTCCGGTGATGAACGATCGTTGAAGTTCAAAACGACGGTGCTTTCGTGTTCAGTTCACGATGGCGGATGCGACGGCCGGCTGAACGGGGTGCTGTGCCGACAGCACCGGGGACAGCGTTGGCTGCAACTTTGCTTCCTAGAGAGCTAACCAGTTCACTATAGCGTCAAAACACTCAACCGAACAAACAAGAATCACTTTTTGTCCTAGAGCACTCTCTGGAAGCGGTGCCGATCAAGCGTTTGCAACTGAATAAGAGGCACGAGACGACAAAACACTACGAAATTTCCCACGTCCTCGCGATCTTGGAGAAACCGTTGATGCACAGCCCGTCACACCAGCCCCAGATCAACGAGGTCAGCGACCGCTACCTTGCCGGTGATGGAGTCTGGTCTCTGGATCGTGACGGGCGCTCACTGTCTGGAATCTGCTCCCTCACCCTGCGTGCAGTGGTTGCTGCGCCCACTTGCGATAGCTTCAAGCTGCAAGTGTGACACAAAAATCCCCAAGATTTGGAAGGGAGGGCGTCACAATGTGTTTTGACGCAGGCCTCATGGACCCAATCCAGTCACTGGTCCTGACAGAGGAGGGCCCGCCAGATTTCGCACCAACACGGACACCACGTTTGGCTTCATGTTTCTCGTCTGCTTGGTTGCTTGGTTGGTTCCCATGTCAAGCGACGTGAGGTATTTTGTAGCGGTACGATGGCACCCGTCTTGGTCGTAAGCCGGCGGCTTCAGGCGGGTCACACCCTGACCGCCGACAAGACGGACACAATGGGAACCGAACTTACTTACCTTCGGCAGCAGTATAGTCTGATGTTACTTAGATGATACGCAAGCAGGGCAAACAGGCCGAAGTGTCACGAGATGGATGTCTGGGTCAAGGACGTCGTCTTTGGGTGTACGATTGATATTAGTCAGAGAGCGACTTAGACCTCGCTCAGAGTAGGTCCTGGAGCCGCGCTTTCTTTCCTCTTCGCAAGAGCCATATCAGCTTCTTTCGTAAGAAACTTAATAAGTTTACATATCTGGGTCTTTATTAAGACAAAAGAGAAACCCGGAGGATTGTACTAAGGCAATCGAGGTGAGGAATTGAGCCTCACGCGGGGGTCGAACCCGCAACCTTGAGATTAAGAGTCTCACGCTCTACCGATTGAGCTAGCAAGGCGGGTCCGCTTAGTAATCAGGATGGCAACAAAATTTTCACTCTATTCATCATTTGCTCTCTCGAGCTGGGCGTGTAATTCGCGTCGTTCGAGCCAATTCCTTTGTTGCTTAGGGTTCTTGTCTCACGCTTGCAATGAGATGAAGAGAATTTCAACACCTGGAATACTTAGTCTATTGTGGCTCTACTTACGCTGTCTTAGAACGGCTGAGCATGATTGAGACGGTTCCAGTTATTATAGGGGGTTTCTCCCTTTTTAAGGCAAATCAAGCAATTGAAAATCCTTTTATTATTTTCATGTGCTTTCAATAGTAATGGAAGAGTATAGGGATTACTGCTCTGAAAACTCGTAATTTCTCTAGAAGTCTCAAGGTCAAGAATATAAAATAGCACACAATTAGTGATTACAGTAGGAAGTCCCCGCCAGTCTGCTTCAGCATATTGGTGTAGTATGCTTGAAAGTTCAGCCTGGCCCTTTGTCTTGTTCCGATCCTTGCTCCATAAAGAAAGCAGTCTAATAGCCAATTTCTCTCGGTTCATACTTTTTCCCCCTTGGCGCGAACCGCCAGACTGCGTCGATCATCGGCTGACTCTAGCGACACTTATCGAAACACATGAATCCATAGGCCGCCTCGCCAATCTTCTCTTCCACTGATAGTTGTCCGTGTATTTGAAAATTGCAGACTTTCCCTCTAGGTCTAAAGGCGGACGCAATGTTCTTGGTTTCCTCAGAGGACAGGACTATTCCGCCGTAGTCAAAATGGGAGTATGCTTTGCCATAAATTATATAGGCGTAGCAGACTGCGTTGATCCCAGGACGCGCGCATTGTGGATCTCAGAACGAATGGAAAAGCCGGCTGCGTTGACGGCATGTTCACCAAAAATGACTTCTGCGTCTTCATTGACACCAACCATATTGGAGACACGCATATCCGCAGATTGCATGGAACGACTGAGTTCTTTAGAAGTGAGGTTGCTACGCCGGCTTTGGCTCTGTTTATGGGTTGATACAGAAATGATTCAATCCGATGGGATTACGAAGAGACCTCCCTCATTATAATCCTGGACTGCGAATACGCAGACTGCGCAGGCGAGATGTTCTTTAAAATAATCCTGTTCTTCTTCCTGAATGGAAAATTCTGGGCTAATATGAATGGAGTTACGGCTATCTTTCGTGTAAGCACTGACTGTCATTGACTTTAGTTCGGTGCCAGTTTTGTTGAAGGCTGCTAACTTATCATCCAAGGAGCGCCATTGACAACAGTGGACTGAGATTGAATATCGACAGTGAATACTAGCGCCATGATGATATTTTGCGGGTATCGGAATAGGTAAAAGATGCAGATTGCGCTGAAGGCAAGGCAAGAAACACTGCTTCCAGCTGTTTCTAATGAATTTGATTTGTGTTATTGAGCACGAAGAACATTCCGATATCCAATCTAAATAACCAACGTGCAATTCGAGATAAGAGTTCTTTGAGAATGACAGCAGCTTTCGGCAGTTCCATTCATCACAAGCCCCAGGATTCAAGATCATGTGCAAGCTAGCTCGCGCCCCAAGAAAAAGTCACAATAAATATTGAAACGACCACATGTTGGTCATAAATGTGCAAGAACTTGGGAGGGAACCTATGGGACTAAAAGCTACTGCGCAATACTTACTGGACCTTAAGGCAGCACCTTGGGTTACAGTTACCAGTGGGGGTGGACTTCTTATGGTTCATGAGAAAGGACTCGAAAATGCTGGATGCATGTCTTGAAATGACTAATAACATCACCTTATCCTATCACAACTGATAGACAGGCTGACTCCCCTTGATTCGGGCATTCAATTACGCAATTTTCGACGCTGCTCTTCTATGTATTTGCGGCTGACTTAGGCTTGCTAACTACCCACGGGTACCCATATGGGTAGTACCCAAAACTACCCATGGGTAGTTTGGGTAGGCCCAAACTACCCACGGGTAGTACCCACTTTAATTACCCATGGGTAGTTGAGCCCAT
>JAVHLV010000443.1:0-44062 GCA_036785495.1 Colletotrichum neosansevieriae
AAGAGACCTTTCTATATTTATTTAGTTTATATTATTTTTCCTTTTTTATTATTTAAAGGAGTTATAATTACCTACTTTATCTTTCTATTTAAAAGATATTATAATAATAAATTCACTTTTCCACTTAAAAAGCTTTATTACTTTAACTATATAATAATAAACCTAATATTTATAACCCTATAAGTATTATATCTTCTTCTTATTTAAATAACTTAGATACTAGATCCTCTTCTAATAAGAGAAAGCAGCCTGAGAAGAGATTTATAGAAACTTTATTTAGTAAGATATAACTATAAGCTATAGGATAGCTAGCTTCTAAAAATAGTATAGATAGATCTATAAATCTCTTTCTAGAAATAGAGGTATTATCTCCTAGTTCTTATTATTTATTTAAGGGAATATATACTAATTAAGATATTATAGTTTTAGCTAACCTTTTAATAAGATATCCTACTATAGCTATAATAACTTCCTACTCTACTAGTATATCTAAGTTTATTAGAACTAATATCTTAGACTTTATTATAGACTATAAGAGCCTTTCTAAGCTTTGCTATAAGACTAATAAGGATATAAAGAATAAGGTTTATATATATAGCTCTAGTAACTATTAAGATATAGTATAATTCTATATTAATAAAGCTAAAACCTAGAAGGAAGTTAAGGAGAAACTTCTTTACTAATTTAGATTTATAAACCTAAAGTATTAATAGAACCCTAATAAGAACCTTTAGAACCTAGTTATAGGCTTTTATATTAAGAATAATAACTCTTTATAGATTATAGTATTAATTACTACTATTTACTAGCTTTAATAGAGGGCTATTCTATATAAAGATCTAAAACTTATAAACACTAAACTTATTTATATTATCTATTACTATTTTTTAGAAAGGGTAATAAGAGCTATAGCTTAAAGTCTTAACTACTAACCTACTAAAGTTATTTTAAAGTAATAGGTTATAGTTAAAGATATTCTAATTAAATAGTTTACTACTTAGTAGAAACTTTAGTAATTATTAGACCTTATTAAGCCTAAACTGGTAACTATGCTTTAAGTTTCTATAAAGATAATTCTAATAAGATAGAGAGCTAAAACTAAGAAACCTTTTATAATATAAACTATAAGCTTAATTATTAACTCTCTTATAGAGAACTTTGAGACTTTTAATATTAATAGAGCTAACTATAAAATAGATATTCTAAGTCTTATTAAGAGAGTTACTAGCTAAGAAGATAATACTTTTAACTTAAATACTATAGAAGCTACTAAACTATATAAATAATAATCTTAGAATAATATATAGACTTAATATTAGTAATAGTAGTACTATTACCTATAAGCTAGTTATAGTAATTACTAAAGTAGCTACTAATAATATTAAAAGTTTAAAAGAGGTAGAGAAAGAGGAGACTATAGAGGCTTTTAGTAAGAGAAACTATAGTAATATATATCTTTTTAGGCTTTTAGATATTACTAGTTTTATAGAGTAGTAGCCTATATTATTATTAGCTATATTAAGTATTTTAAAGCTAGTTAGAGGGGAGTCTACTACTATATAATATCTTTCTACTTTATTAGTACTTTTAATTCTAATATCTAAGTTAAAGTAGATATTATTAATAAAGGCTATATAGCTAGGAGAATAGATAGCTAGATAATTTTAAGGTATATTCTTATTAATAAAGATAGCTTTATAAACTATATAGTAGCTACTAGTAAAATAGTAGAGAAATAGTAGCTAAAACTAATAGAAGAGATTATATAAGTTATTAGTTATAATAAACTATACTCTAAGTAATCTATTAGCTTTATAAATTAAGAAAAGAATATAATATAGTTATATAACTTTATTAATATAATATTTTTTAGCTTTAAGCCTAGAAACTAGTATATTAATCTAGTTAAGAATATTACTACTATAAAATAGGTAAAAGCTAGAAGCTATTGCTCTAAATCTTATAATACTTATATTTAATAGGCCTTCTAAATAGCAGACTAACTTATAGTTTAAGATTCTCTGATTTAAATTACCTAGTAAGTTACTAAACTTCCTGATAATAAAGAAGATATTAATAATATTATATTATAGGATATTTTAGAAGAGCTAGTTAAATAATAGAGATAAGAAGAGTAGGATAAGCCTTAGATTTAATATAGTAATTTATAAACTAGCTATATATTTATATTAGAGCTATATAGTAAGAGAGTAAATAGAAAGATAGCTATTTCTAAAACCTTCTTTTATTAGAACTAGCTAGACTAGAATAAAATAGTTTATAATACTGCTAAAGTAATAATTAATAAGTATAAGGATAGATATAATTTAAAGGTATAAGAGGTTTTTATTTCTATTAATATTATACTTCTAGATTAATTTAATAAGATAGAAGCTAGTAATAAGAAGCTATAAGAGTAGATAAACTAATAGAATAATAATAAAAACTATTTTAAAGGCTAAGTAACTTTAGCTATTATTTCTATAATTTTATCTAAGAATTTACAGACTAAGTAAGTATAGTTTAACTGCTATATAATTAATTCTATCTTTAAAATAGATATTATAATTAAGAAATAGAATTCTATACTTCTTCTACTACTAAGATATATTACTATTCTAGACTTTATTATAACCTATTAGTAGATTATAATTACCTTTTATAGCTCTATAAATATACTAATTAAGGGAATTATTAATAGTAGTTTAGTAATTAATCTTATTAGTAAAGAATATATTAGATATTTAGGCTTATAAAGTAATATAGTTAGAACTAATATAGGAATTTATAGAATTACTAATAAGAAGTAGAGGATCTAATTTATAGATATAATTATAGATAATATCTATATTAGAGGTAATATAATTTAAGATATTAGCTTTTTTGTTTTTCTAGAAAATATCTATAATAAGAACTTAGTACTAAAAGCCTCTTTTATCTTAAAGACTAGAATAATCTTAGATTATATATAGAACTAGATTATTAGAGTTCTTTAGTCTAGAAATATTAAGATTAATATCCTATTATTATTCTATATAGGAGACTTAACTACTTACTTTCTAAAAATTATTACTAAGATAAACTGCTTTATGTTTTTATAATATTAATATACTCTTATATCTTTTATAGAGAAAGGGAAATAGAGACTACTACTAATAGACCTAATATAGTAGTAGGCTTAGAATTTATAGGAGATAATTAGCAAATTAATAAAGTTAAAGATAAGAAAGAGTTAGATATAATACTAAATAGTATAAAGGTATATTAGGATATTAAAGTAATTTAATAAGTATTTAAGGATTTATCTAATCTACTAGAAAAAGTTAAGTAATAAATAGAGCTAGATAAGGAAGTTATTGCTGTTTTTAAAGAATTTAAATTGATTTTTAATAAAATTCTAGGAACTATAATCTAAGAAGAAGTTATCTCTAAGCTTAATAATATCTATAAAGTAATTATAAGTACTAGATATATTAAAGGATATAATAGTTATAGTATTAACTATTAGTATTATATTTATAGATCTAAGAAGAAAGTAGTAAAAAAGAGAGTGCTTAGAAGAAAGTATAAATTAATATATTAAAAAGGAATTAAAGTTATTATAGCTATAGATACTATTTTTTCTTATTATTAATATATATCTATATAGATAATACCTATATTATTAATAGAAGATATTAATATACTATATAAGATAAAAGATAAGAAGATTTAACCTATTAATAATACTATATTAAACAGTTTAACTCTAAATAGTAACCTAGAGTAGAAGCTAAAGATATAGGTAAGAGTAGAAAAGAATATAAAGCTAGATCTTAATACTCTATTTACTAACCTAATTATACTAAAGTTTTTAAGTATTAAGCTAGAAATAAGACTTATAAAAACCTAGCTAGAAGCTATTCTAAAAACTATTAATTATCTATAGCTTAAAAAAAAGAAGCTTCTTATAGCTATTCTAATAGTAAGAGAGAAAGCTTTAGCCTAGAAATTTGCTTATTATAGCTTAGTCTACTCTTTTATTACTTCTCTATAAATAATATAAATAATTCTATATAAAGTGTGGTAAGTAAAAGGAATTCTAATATTAAGAGGGTTAGAATAGGATATTATTATAATTTTAAAGAATAGACTAGAGAAGGGAATTCTAGAGCAGAGTTATATAGTATATTATAATCTATTCTTTCTTATATATAAGAAAGATAGTAAGATAAGACTTATTAACTTTATAATAAAGATAAATATAGTTATAATTTAAGATATAGCACTACCTCTCTTTATAGATAACTTTTTAGAGGATTTTACTATATACTAGTTATTATCCCTTTTAGACTTCTTCTTAAAATATAACTAAGTTCTCTTAGACCCTATAAGTAGAAATTTAACTATATTTATCTTACCTATTAGACTACTATATATATATACTTTGCTTTAAGGAGTAATAAATTTAGTTATATAATTTATAAGGGTTATAATTAGAATTCTATATAACCTTATATCTAGTTATTATAAGACCTTTCTTAATAATATTACTATTAAAGGACTAACTTTATACTATAATAAAGAAGAGATTAAGTCTTATCTAGAGATTTATAGATTTATTTTAGAATATTTATAGAATATTAATAAGGTTTTAGTTAATTTAGAGCTAGTAAAATATATAGTAGTAGTAATTAAGTTTTAATAGGCTTAGAAAGTAGTAATAATTATTAGCTATATTTATAGTACTAATAGATATTATCTAGAGGAAGTAAAGATAGTTAAGATCTATAAATAGATTACTTATACTAACTTAATAGAGTTAAGAGCTTTTCTAGAAATTATAATATTTTATAGATTTTAGATAAAGAACTATTTAACTATTATAAAACTGCTTACTAATTTACTTAAAAAGGATATCTCTTTTTATTAAAAAGAGAAGTATAAGATAGTAATAGATACTTTAAAGTTAATACTTACTAAAGCTCTAATTCTTATTATCTTAGATTATAGTTCTAGAGGAGGAGATATATACCTTATAGTTAATACTAGTAATATAAAATAGAGTAGAATTCTAGACTAATTTATTAATAATTAATGTATAGTCTTTTACTTTAAGAGTAGTAATTAGTTAGAACTAGAACTATTTTATAATACTAGAAAGAAGAAACTATATAGTGTTCTAAAAGTCTTAAAAAGGGTATATAATTACCTCTATAAAAGATACTTTATTCTAGAAATAGATATCTAGACTTTAGTTATATAACTAAATAGAGCAGCTATAGATCTCCTAGAAGGTCTTATTATTTAATAGATTATATAGATTTAAATATTTAACTTTAAGGTATAATATAATTATAGTATATAAAATATAGTAGTAGATAGCCTCTTATAGAAACCTTAAAGTCCTTTAGATATAATTAATAAAGAAGTAGAAGGAGAAATTAATTCTTAGATTAATTTGCAGATCTTCTTTATTAATATTAAGGCTAGTTCCTTCTTTAATTAAGTATAATAATATAGTAATATATAATAAATAGAGGAGATTTTTATAAGAGATATATAGGAAATTATTAGTAGTATAATAACTATTTTAAATACCCTTTTTAATAATTTATAGGCCTATTTAGTATATTCTTAATAGATTGCTTACTATTTAATAATATAAAGGTGCTTTCTAGAAATTTAATCTATTAGATACTATAATTTTAAAATCAGAGCTCTAGACTACTATATTTAAAACTACCTACTTTTTACTAGACTAATAAATTAAAAGCTAATACTAAGATAAATTATAGATAACTCTAAATAGAAGAGAAAGTTAATTACTAAAGCCTATAAAGAAAGTAGTTATAGAGATAAGTAAGCTATAATAAGGAGATTATCTAACTATTATATATAGGGTAATATATATTTAGAAGTTAAAGAGTCTCTGAGAAGTTATTCTAATTACTAGAAGAGGAGAGCTTAATATATAGATAATATAAGAACCTATAGTTTGCTAAAAGAACTACCCTTTATAAGGATTTTATTAAATATATAGAGAGTGGGTAAGTAGTATCTTATAGAGGCTTAGAATCTGCTTACTAAATAGCTTAAAGTATAATAGCTTAAATAAGTAACTATAACTAAGATTATAAAGTTTATTTAGAAAGAAGTTATCTATTAATATAGGCTATATAGTAAGATTATTATTAATAAAGGTCTAGAAAATAAGAGTATTATTATTAAGTTTAATAAAAGATATAGTATAAGGAGGAAAGTAATATTAGCTTATAATCTAAGAGCTAATAGAGTAATTAAGACTAGTTATTAGCCTATTACTTATTCCTTATTAATATAGACTAGAGGAAGAAAAAATATTAATCCTTAACTATATTTACCTACTACTCTATTTATAGACTAATTAAGTATTTATACTTTAACTAGCTTTAGCCCTTTCTATCTTTTATATAGATTTAAACCTATTATACTTATTAAGACTCTAATACTAACTTAGAGGGTTTTTAATTAGAATTTAGTAACTATATAAGAGGAGGAGGTTTAGATATATCTATAAGCCTTTCTATAACTTAATAAAAATAGAAAGTAAGCTAAAAAGATAATTAAGAGTTAATATAAAAAGACTATAGAGTATAGTAATAATTAATATAAGTAAATAATAAGAAAAGAGAGGCTAGAAGTAGGTAATTTAGTTCTAGTATTTAATATTAAGGGATCTATTAATAAATCTTTTATTAAGAAGCTTAACTACTAATAGTAAGACCTCTTTTATATCTTATTATATACTTCTAATATTTTATTATATTAACTAGTAATATTAATAGAAGAAGAGATTATAAATAGAATATTTAGTAGAAATTAACTTTAGAAATTTATTTAAGTACTTAAAGGATATTAAGAACTAAGTAATATAGATATTTATAGATCTAAATTAGAGAGAAACCTAGTAAAAGTCTTTCTAATACTAGGAAATAAAAAGTATAATAACTATATACTAAAAGAAGAAGATAAAGAACTAATAGTATCTAGAAAGATAATTATAAATAAAGAGAAGGATATATTATAATTTATAGTAAGATTAAGATAGTATCTAAAAGACTTAGAAATAGTAATTAAAGTATTAAAAACTAAATAGTAACTAGTAGTAGAAATCCTATAGATATTAAAGAAAAAAGAGAGAGAGTATATTAAGATAGAGGATTTAAAGAACTTATAATCTTTCTTTTATTCTTAGATATTTAGTTTAATAATTTATAGATCTATTTATACTTATTAATAGGGTTTTCTTTTCTTTATCTCTTATATTTTAAAAGTTTAAGATTTTAGAGATAATATTTCTAAACTTTAAAGATAAGAATAAGAGATACTTATTAAAATATATTACTCTATTAATAACTATTTTTTAATATAATAGTAATTTATCTGCTAATAACTTTAATATTTATACTAAGTATAAGATATTAGAGATCTATAGCTTCTTAATAATAATACTAAAACTCCCTATAAATATAGCTATTACTAAACTAAATAAATAAGAGAACTAATAGTTTAAGAATAGATAGAAGAGAAAAAAAGAAAAGAGGGTATTAAAATATAGTTACTAATCTATAAAAAGGATACTAATATCTAGATAACTAAAAATATAGTAATAAAGCTATTAATACTAAAAGCAGCTATATAATACTATTACTAATAAGAAAAAGAAGGATATTTATAAAAAAGATCTTATTAATTTTATACTTAGATAGGATTTAAAGTTAGTTTTATAGACCTATTTAGAGGATATTTTCTTTATATTTTTATTACTATTTAATAATATTTCTATTATTTCTTTCCTTTTCCTCTATTCTATAAAGATATATTTAGTTACTCTATTTTCTTTTCTTTAACCTATAATATAAAGCTTTAAGTAGTTAGTAATCTCTATAAGGTTAAAGTTTAGAAATAGCTTTAGTATAAAAGGGTATTAAGAGTAAGTAAATCTAGCTTCTAGATAATACTTTTAAGCCTATTAAGAATAAAGAGTATTTTAAAGAATTAAGAAGTTAAATTTAGATATAGCTAATATAGTAGTATTAGCTAGGATTTAGAACTATAGAATTATTATAATACTATTAAATTCTCTACTCTTTCTTGCTTTATTATTATACTTAATTTTATATTTATAGTACTTATAAATACTTAGATTATTATAAGAGTAATTCTCTTAGATTCTATAGAAGAAGTAGTTAGTATAAGAAGTACTTAGTATAGAAATATATTTAAAATATAGTTTATAGATAAAAATACTAGTTATAGGGTTTCTTATAGTATAAGTATACTTCTTATAATAGATATAAGATACTATACTATAACTATCTTAGAATTAGATAAATAAGCTATAAGTAACTACTATATACTAAAAGATCTTTATCTACTATAAGCTAGAAAGAAAGGTAGTAGAGATATAAATAAAGACTTAATAGTAGAAGTTACTAGTTTTCTTAATTACTTTAAATATTTAATTAAAGTCTTATTTACTAAGATAAACTTTCTAGAAAGCTAGTCTTATTATATTAGTAGTTTTATTAGAGAATACTTATAGAATAAAGGCTACTTTTAAATATTTATTACTAGGAATATTAAAATAGAGCTAAGTAAGGCTTATAATAGTTTAAAAAGATAATAGATATTAGTTAAGTAATAAGAAGTATAAGAAAAAGTAGATTACCTAAAGCTAGTTATTAAAATATTAGATAAAAAGAGATATATTATTTTATTTTATCTATAATATAGAGATATTAGAACTAAGTACTTAGAGAGTAGCTTTTAGAAAAAGGTAATAAGAATAAGGCTAATTAGTATTCTTAATACTTAATATAAGAAAGTTATAGTTAGCTATAATAAGAGAAGGTAATTTATAGATATAAGAAGAAGAATTTAGAGAAGTTAAGTTAAAATTAAGAAATAGAGGGAAAGATAACTATTAAAAAAAGAGAAATTAATATTAGAGAATAGAGAAGAGTATTTATCTAGTTTTATAACTAGATCTTTTACTTTAATAGCTACTAATAGCTGCTATTTCCTTTATTCTTTTTCTATAAATAACTACTCTAATTTACTATTAGAAATATTATTAGATTTTTTATTTTAAGTTTACTTTATCTTTATTAAAGCTAAAAGAGCTAAGAGAGAAAGAAGTTAATTATTTCTTTTATAAGATATTAATAAATTATAAGCACTTTAAAGTAATTAGTAGGTATAAGAAAGTATTATTAACTTTTCTAGCCTTTTAGATCTTCTCTTTTTTATTTATATTTATATATATTATCTAATTTATTTTCTTAGATAGGAGATATTTAATATTAACTACTATACTATAATATTTTTAGATTTTATAATTACTTTTATTTAATCTATCTATTTAGTCTATAAATTACTTACTCTTTTCTCTTATTAGCTTTCTTTTTAAAAATATTATAATAGGAAAGATTATTTTTAATAATAGTAATATTCTAGATAACTATATTTAAGAGCTAAGATCCTTAAAGCTTTCTATCTTTAATATTAAATAACTAATAGATTCTATATTTAATAAACTAAATAAGAGCTAATTTTAGATATAGAACTAGATTATTAAGGATATATTAGGCTTTAAACTTATAGAGAAACTAAGATATTAGCTACTAATAATTAAATATAAAACTTTACCTCTATAATACTAAGATATAACTAGCTAGATATATCTCTCTAATTTACTAATAAAATATATACTTATTAAATACTAGAGCAAAACTCTAGATATAATATAGAAGTTATTCCCTCCTTTTAAACTATAATATATTATTACTAGCCTATATAATACTATTAGAATATTAGAAACTAAGACTCTAATATGCTTTGCAGATATTATAGTAATTATATATTACCTTATAAGACCTATTAAAGCTAGATAACTCTTTTAGTACTATATAATTAGAGATATAGAAGATAACTTTAATAATAGAAATCTAAGAGATAGTATAACTACTTAGCTTAAAAAAAAAGCTTTAGATATACTATTTATCTACCTATAAGTATTTAAATTAAATAGAGTGGTCTTTTTAGAGCTACTAATTAACTTATATAATAGATAAAACTAGTTTTATAATAAGTAGTAGTTAGAAAAGAGAATAGAGAAAAAACTATAAACTCTAATATATATTATAACTAGAGTCTTACCTAAAGCTCTAGCTATTATAACTAAAGTCTTATTAAGATAACTATATCTAATTAACCTTTACTATATTAAATCTCTATTATAAGCTTCTAGCCTATATCTAGTTAACTAGTTTAGATCCTTTATATAATCTAGAAGCTTAGTACTACTATAATAGCCTCTATAAGTAAGAAAAAAAACTTAGATTAACTAACTATTAGTAACTTTTATAAATAAAAAGCTATTTAAAAGGTATTAGATCTCTTTAAAGCTAAATAGAACTATTTAAGACTAGGTTTTTAAAGATAGAAAGAGGATATTAGAGCAGATAGTACTAGAAGTAATAAAAGACTAAAAGGATAAGTATATCCTATAATTTATAAATCTAAAACCCTCTTTACCTAATAGAATAAGTCTTAACCTACCTATATCTAAGAATATTTATTTATAAACCTAACCTACTAGTATATCTAATACTAAAGCTTTAAGAAGCAATAAAGAATTATTAGAGTATCTAACTATTTAAAATATAGTAATAAGAGATAAGATTAAGAAGTATAAAAGGGTAAATAATTAGTAATAACTAATTAATTTATTAAAGTATTATAATTATTTTAGGTTTATAAAACTATTAATATTACTATACCTTATACTCTTTTTAGTAAGATAAGTTATCTTTAAATTCTATAATAACTTAGCAGTTTTTAACTATATAAGGCCTGCTAACTCTATACTAAATAATAATTAACTTGTTTTAGTAGTCTCTTAGTATATATAAAATAACTAGTAGTTAGTAGATTACCTAATAACTAGATATAGATAAGAATTAGTTATTAATAGTATAGAAAAAGTAGAATATCTTTCTAATCTCTATAATATATAAGAGATACTAATAAGATAAGAAAACTTAGATAACTTTAAAGTTATAAGCCTTCTTAGATTTATAATTAGGAGGTTTCTACTTTCTATCTATATCCCACCTTAAAAGCTACCTTAAATATCT
Organism: Colletotrichum neosansevieriae; assembly: GCA_036785495.1. Classification (NCBI taxonomy): domain Eukaryota; kingdom Fungi; phylum Ascomycota; class Sordariomycetes; order Glomerellales; family Glomerellaceae; genus Colletotrichum; species Colletotrichum neosansevieriae. The sequence goes on from JAVHLV010000443.1 coordinate 11,163, forward strand.
AGAATAGAGATTATAGCAGATATAGTTAGTATAATAAGAGAAGGTATAAGTAACCTTTAAGATACTATAGCTACCTTCTTATTACTTAATTATAGTAATAGTTATTAGATAATAATTATTATAAACTAAGTAAATAGTAATTGCTTTTACTAGAACTTTATATAGAATTTAAAAAGTAACTAATAATTTATAGATACTATAAATAATCTTAATAGATAGTACTATAAGATAGGAGCTCTAGTATATCTTAAAATAATCCTATTAACTAGTTATTATATAGTTAATTTAACTTAATAAAGAGATAGATTTATATATAGACTTAGATATATTAAATAGGTCTAAGTATTCCTTTAAAAGGGTATCTTATTACTATAATTTAGCTATATAACTAGGAGAGATAGAAAACTCTTTGCTAATATAGAAATCCCTTTAATTAACTAATATATTTCTACTATTATTATAGAATTCTATAATATATCTATTAATATTAGCTTTGCTCTATAAGACACTCTATATAGCTAATAAGACTTTAAGAAAAATCCTTTCTTCTCTATATAACCCTCTATATCTAAACCTAGCTAACTCTTACTCCTAGATAATAATATAGGGAACTTTGAAAATAATAATAAGCCTAGAATCCCCCCTCTAAGAGATTTACTAGAGTTAGCTTTATCTAATATATTAAATAGTAAACTTAATTATCTAGAATACTAACTTTAAATATAAGTCTTTTAGATATTAGATTAAAGTATAAGTACTAAACCTTAATTATAAGTTATAATTATAGATATACTATCTTATTTTAAATATCCTAATACTTTAGATAAATATAACTATAATAGAGAAAACTATATTTAATAGAGAGTTAATTAATAGAAATAGATAGAGTAGAATACTTTTAAAGAGTTATATTACTATAATTTCTTATACCTATCTTAGTAAAGAGAATAGTTTTAGCTATATTAAGATTTAGAATAAAATAAGAAATATAATAAGAAAGAGGAGGTTATAAAGCTATTATTAAGGTATAGTTTATAATAGAAAATAATAGCATCTAATAGACCTTCTTAATAGTAAAATCACTTACTAAGAAGAAACTATTAAATAGAAGGGTCTATAAATAGAATTTTATATATTATTTATATAAGTAGATTTATTTATCTATTAAGACTTTTCTTTATAATATTATAAAGAGTCTTAAAGAGATAATTAGAATAGAATAAGTAGAACTTAGTAGTATAATTTCTAAGAAAGCTCTCTTAGTATATAGGTTTATTATAAAAGAACTATAGTAAAGGAGAGAGGAAGAGTATAGAGATAAGGAGAACTTATTATTATTATTATTAATACCTTAATACTTAATTCTCAGGTTTTTTAGGAATTTCTCAGCGAATTTATACTTATTTTTAGTGATCTCTTTTAATTAGATCTATAAATTACTTTATATATCTTTTAAGCCTATTTTTATTATTCTAGCCTGTTTATAGGTGGAGTTATGTTGTCTGCTATCCTTTCTAGCCCTTATAGTCCCAGCCTTTATTAATACCTTCTCTAATATAAGGATAAGTATCTAGTATTTAATACTAGTATATTTTAAAACTTACTTCTTAAAGATCTAGGAGTTTGCTTATATAATATCTGTTTCTATTAGTTTAAACTATATCTAGACTTTAATAGAATCTTTACTTATTAAATCTTATCCTCTCTCTAGCCTAATATAATAATTCTATGCTTTATTAAGCTATAGTAGTATACTAGTATATACTTATACTAATATATATATACTAAGATTATTATTTGCAGTTATTATAATAGATAACCTATTATTATATATATTAATATAGGAGCAGACTATTCTATTATTAGCAAAGCATATCTCTGCTAATTCTATATTCTTATAAGATATTTAAAGGTCTTTAAGCTCTAAGATATAGAAAGCTTAAAAATAATTACTTAGATAATCTTTGCTATTCTTATATATAGCTAATACTTAAATAGTAAAATAGTAATAGTAGAACTTTATATAAGTGCCTAGCTTATACTATATCTTAATACTAGCCTGCTAATAGGCTAAGATTTTAATATTCTAAACAGAGTTAATATCTTAAACTTAGAATTATATATCTAAATTGCCTTATATAATAATCTTTAAATCCTATTATAGATCTACTTAAAGGTTTCTACTAGAGTATATAATATATATACTTTAAGAAATATAACTATTATATCTTATAATTATTTAATAATTTAAGTTAATATACTAAAGGGGGTAAAATAGAATCCCTTCTATTTAGCTTAAAGCATAAAGGGTATATATTTATATATATAAGCATATTTCCTTTTATTCTAGTAGTTAATAATACTCCTTACCCCTTAAAAATAAAATATAGAATAAAGCTAGAAACCTTATTTCTATTTAAAGCTAATAGATATCTTAAAATATAATTATATAACTACTTATAATTAGTATTCTTACTATCTTTAAAAAGGCAGCTAACTTACTACTCTATATTTAACTTTATAGATTAGAAATTATTAATCTTAGTCTAACTCTCTAAAAAAATTCTAGATAAAAAAATCTACCTTACTAAACTAATAAAATTATAATCACCTTTAGTCTAAGAAGCAATAAAGGATAACCCTATACTAAAATAAGCTAATATTTATAAAGAGAATATTAACCTTAATAGTAAGGTTAGAATAATAAAACTAAAAAGCTTACTAGCTATTATTACTAAGAAAGGCATTTATATCTATAACTAAGATAATAATACTATTTAATGCTTTAAGGAGGTTATATTCTATTACCTAACTATTTAGAAAGATTAGAGCCTAATTAACCTTCTAGAAGACTAATACTTAAAGGTTAAACTTATTAATAGATAGTAAAATATAAATATTAGTTAATATTCCTATCTAGTTAGCAAAGAAGATAAAAGGCTAATAGATAAAACCCTTAATAAGCTATATATCTAATACTAAATAGAATAGGGCAAATCAGGGCTAACTCCCTTTAGGGCCCCCGTTTTTATTATATAGTGAATTATTAATAGCAAATAGAAGGGCTATATAGTTATAGACTTATAAGTATTAAATAAGGCAGCTATCTCTAATATATATCCTATACCACTTTAATAAGATATTATTAAGTGACTTTAGGGTAAGCTATAGATTACTATTATTAATACTTAATTATTCTCCTACTAATTTCTTATAAAAAGGGAATACTAAGACTGCTTTACTATTATTAGTTATAGAGAATAAGAATAATCTAAGATAGCACTAATAGGCTTCTATAACTTCCTAGTATATATCTAATATATAGTAGATAACCTGCTATAGCTATATAAGGAATTTGCTTATATATTTATTAATAATATTATTATTATCTTAAAGAACCTTAAGAGCTATCTGAAATACCTAGATATTATATTAAAGTTATTTGCTACTATTAGTTTATCTCTATCTGCTAAGAAATCCTTTATAGGATACCCCTCTATTAAACTTCTTAGCTTTACTATAGATATCTTTAGCCTTTTAAATATATAAGACTAGACTAATGCTATTTATAAAATTAAATATCTATATAACTTATAGTAACTAGAATATTAGATTAGGGTAACTAGCTTCCTCTAGCATATTATTTCTTATTATAGCAGCTAAATAAAACTATTATAATAGAGAAAAATAACCTTACTAGCAGATATATAAGTATAGGGTAAAAACAAAGAAGTATTAAGAAAAACCTTCTACTAATAAATATACTTTAAACTATCCTCTAAAGAAATAGCTAGCTTTAATAATATTAAAGAAGTATTAATAGCAGATAATATATTATTCTACTATAACCCTAATAAATAATTATTTCTTTAGCTTAACTTATTAAAGAAATATAGATACTTAGTGCTTATCTTCTAACTTACTAATAGTATTAAATAGAAGCTATATAACTCTATTAAAAGAATAAGTATTCTACTAATTACCTATATTAGCAAGGTGCTTAACTAGGCTAAATAAAAATACTAGCTAATAGAGCTTAAAGTTACTTATCTTATATAGGCTATAAAGAAGTGTTAACTATTAATTTAATTATTATAAAAAGACCTTACTATTATTCTTATAGATTACTTAGTAATATATAATATTATTAAATAAACCTCCTTATAGTTAGAAGATAAAATATAATTAAATCTATAACTTACTCTATTATCTAAATATCTCAGTTAATTCTTACTTTTATATTACTATATTCCAGATATATTAAATATTATTATAGATACTTTATTCTAACTTCTAACTACTAAAATACCTATAGAGGATATTAGAGAACTTAATAAGGTATAGGATAATATACTAATAGGAGTTAACTTTATAATAGAAGTAATATTTAATAATAAATTTAGAATATTGCTTATCTAATCCTACCTATATTTTAAATTATAGAAAAGAGTATATAAGATACTTACTAATAAGACTAATAACACTAAATTAGACTTTATACTTTATAATAGACTGCTTTACTATATTAATTATTATACTAGAAAATAAAGGCTTTATATACTAAAAAAACTAGCCACTTCTCTTATTAAAGAAGCTTATAATAATTACTATTATTTTAGTAAAACCTAAATATAGAAAGCCCTTAATAAGCACTTTTATATCCTATACTTTTAATAATAAGTAGTAAGATATATTACTGACTACTCCTATTATAGCATATTAAATATAGATAGGTAATTACTACTAGATATAATATAGCTAATCTTAATACTAGTAATTCCCTTTTATACTATTATAATAGACTTTATTATTAGACTCCTAGAAATCCTATTATAGTACTCTAGATATAAATAAGAAAATTACTCTCTATTTAATATAGTCTTAACTATTAATAATAAATTCTTAAAAGCTACTCTCCTAATTCTAGGATATTTAATATATATAGTAGAAATTTAGAGCTAGCTCCTCCTTTATAAACTTTAAAGAGGAAATTAGGAAATCCTAAAAGTAATTATATTAGACTATAACTAGAAGTTTCTCTTAAAATTCTAGATATTCTTATGGATAGAGCTAAACACTAAATTGAAATTTTCAGCTATATATTATATATAAATAGATAGAATATTAGAATATAAGAACTAAATAGTTAAACTAGTAATCTACTATTTTATTAATATCTTAGAAGAAAACTAAGCTAAAATGCTTCCTAGCTTATAATATAACCTTAATAATATATACTTTTAAATTATTAGATATTTACAAAACTAAATCCTTTATAGACTTAATACTAATAATATATTAAATATACTAAGAGACTTAAACCTAGAAATAAACTATAAAGTCTTCTAGGAGGAAGCTAAGATTTTAATTATAGTAGCCTAGCTATATATAAAAGAATAATATAATAAGAAGTATTACTTTATTATATTTTAACTTAGAGATTAGATATATCTTAAACTAGGTTTAGGTTACCACCTCCCAGAGCAACTAAATATAAAGTATAGCTATTAATAAATTCCCTTTAAGGTTCTTAAATAAGTTAGCAAACTAGCCTATTAACTAGATATCCTACTAAATATAAATATCTACCTAGTAATATTAGTTATCTAACTAATACTAATACTAGCTCCTAGAACTAACCTATTTAACTAATAAGATAACTATTAAGAACTAGTTAATATTAAAAAAGATAATAAGACCTACTAGCTAGAAGTATATAAATATTATAAGATTAAAAATATCTTAAAGAAGAGAATATTAGCCTGAGAAAAGATCTAATATCTTATTAAATAGAAGAAATACCTACTAACTTATATAGTCTAGATAAATAAAAATACTATAAATATAGATAAACTAATAGAAGCCTTTAAGAATAAAGATTAAGAAATAGAAAGGCTATAATAATAAGTATAAGCTTAAAGACTAGTTTAGATAAGTAAAGAATAAGTATTTAAGCCTAGTAAAAGATAGGAATAAGCGAGATATCTAAGAGAAACACTATAAAAGACTATAATATAAGATAAAGAGTAATAAGAAAACTAATATAAATAATAGCTATAATAATCTTAATATTTTAAATAAGTTATTTAGTCTAGAAATATTATATAGCTAGAATCTTAGTGTTAAATAGCACCTTACCTATAATTATCCCCTTTATAGCACCTATTCTAATAAATATATCTATAGTAGCAGCTACTTTAAGAACCTTTATAACTATAGCAGCTACTCTTACTTACTAGCTATTCCTCACTTATTTCCTTTAACTAATAAGAAAAATTAGCAGCCTTTTTATATATATAAAATAATAATATATTACCTAGTAACTTATATAGTTATTACTATCCTCTCTCTTAACCTAGTATTAAGAAAAATTTTTATATATATATCTTCTTTACTCTCTATATTACCTATTAATACCTTTATTAATATAAAGGCCTCTCTAATATTAATATGTTTATTACTAACTATTCTATTATCCCTTTATTATATTTATTTCTATTACTCCCTTATTATACTTATTATATCTAAGATATTTATTATCTAGAGCATATATTCTATGCTTTTAGAACTATTACTATAATATATACCTAGTTACTACTTTAATGCTACTAGTTAATATACTAAATATAATATATCTGAGATTAACTCTATTATTCTTAATAGTATTTAATACTACCTTTCTAGTAAACCTATTCCTGCTAATAAGCCTAGTTATTATATTACTAATCTCTAAGCCTATAAATATATTTTAGATATTAAGTATAAGAAATATAGTAACTATAAGAATATCTTAGAAATACTATATATCCTTTATCCTGGAATAAACGCTTACCTTATTCCTTGCTTATAGCTAACTAATACTAGTATATTTTATTATAATTTTCTTAATCTAATAAGCACTAATAATTAGCTAAATATTAACTAAGACTTATAAGACTTATAATACTATAATTCTGCTTATATTGCTAGTACTAATAGTCTAAGTATTCTAGCTAACTTTAAAACTAACTCTAAGTTACTTAGTGAGGATAGTAGTAATAAAAGTAAAGAAAGCAAAGATAGTGTTAAATATATTAAGTCTAATTAATACCTTAAATCTAATTAACCTATTATTATTAATACTATAGCTAGAAGTAATAGATCTAATACTAAGGTAACCCCTATTTCTAAGAATAGAGCTATAGCCTTAGCTATATCTAATATAGTTAATATCTCTGTCTAGTCTAAGCAAGATATTATAGTTATTAATATAATATATATTTATAGTGAGCAAGTAGATATAATTACTAAGTTACTCTAAGATATATAAGTTACCTATAATATCTTAATTAAGGTATATAATATTAATAATAAGGAGGATACTATTAAGGTGCTTAATATTATTAGTATATATATTACCTATACTATAAATAAGTTTAAGGTTATTGCTATAACTATGCCTCACACTCTAGTCTATAAGAATCTAGGCTTCTTAGACTCTAACTAGTACCTTATACTAAAGACTTCTAATAAGTGTAATATATCTGCTATAGGTCTTAACTAGAGTAATACCTATATTATAGCCACTATAGCTAATATATTTAGTGCCTTTAATATACCTGCTATATATACTATGCCTAGCTTATCTATAGCTTCTAGCTTCTTAGCTACTCTAATTATTATTAATAGTTTTTATATTAACTTTCTAAAGAGGGTTATTATTGCTAACTAAGCTACTATAGTCTAGGCTACTAGATTCTACTAGCTTACCTGCTCCTATACTAGCTTTATAACTGCATAGAGCTCTATTACTACTTCTCTAGTATATATTATAGTTATTAATATTACTAAGCTAGTAATTATCTAAGACTATAAGTGCTATGAGATCTATACCTTAATTTAGGCTAGATATACTATTATTAGTCTATTTATATATATTAATACCCTTAAGGTGTTTATTATTAAATATATTAAGGGTAACCTGGAGTTTAGTGCTGCCTCTATATTCTTTATTATAAAGAATATGCTTTATTATAACTTTCCTAGTATTTATATTAAGGGTAATAGTTATATCTTATAGGTTATAATTAATAGTAATAACCTTACTACTATTAATACTCTTATTAATATTAAATCTAGTAAAGGTAAGAAAGTATTAGATTATTAGTATAAGAATATTAATAGCGTCTAAGCTGTCTATAACTATATTATTACTCTTATAGTATCTATTACTATTATTAAGGAGCAGAGTAATATAGAGAGCTTTCTAAAGATTAATAATACTACCTGCTAGATATATATTAACTACTTTTAGGAGGATAAAGCACTTATAACTGCCTGTTAGGTAGATATTAGCTAGCTTCCTATAGCTAAGAATAATAATAATAATAATATTAAAGAGGAGTATATTAATATGCTCTAGCTTAATAAGTCTGCTTCTTCTACTAACCTAACCTGAGTGTAGTTATAAAAGCAAATACTCTTATAATATTTACTCCTAGTATAGAATAACTATAGGTTTAATTAGATGGAATATAGAGATAAAAGGGTTTAAGTGGAGGACTAGTAATAAAGCACTATAGTTAGCATATTATATATTAATAGTAATCTAGGTATAAATATCAGTTTATATACTATATTATAGATAATATGATTTTTTTATTATATGGGCAATTAATACGTTAAAGGGATTTAACCCCTTAAATATATAGATAGGCTTGAATATGCTTAATGCGTTTAAGCTTCTTAATGCACTTAACGTGTTTAATGTGCTTAATGCGTTGAATGTAATAAATGTGATAAAGGCTCCTAGAGCATTTATTGCCTTTAAGGAGAGATCCTTTATTTATTTATATTATATTTTCACCTAATAATATGTTTACTCTAGTGAGCTGTATTAATTAGGTATAGTTTTAGTAGTAGTCTTATACTTCCTTTTCTAACTACTTATAGTCTTATTAGGGTAAGTAGGTATAGATATAGATTAATTAGTGTGGTTAGTTATAGTCTGGGCTATAGATAATTAGTTATTAGTTATAGTCTAGGCTATAGATAATTATCTAACTTTTATAATCTGCTTAGATACTTAGATTGCTAGGGTAATCTATTTAGTGAGTTTTCTGTTATTATCCTTATTAGGCTCTATGTAGTAATAAACTAGCAGAACTGCTTTTCCCTTACCTTTATTTTTTTAGCAGGTAGTCTTAGTATTAGGCTTTTACTAGGGTTTATTATTATTAAAGTTATCTAAGTGTTTGCTATTATAGGCTATATAGAGGCTGAAATTAAAGTATAGATAGGTCTATTCTGTATAATTAAACTATCTATAGTAAGTTATATAGTAGTACCTTTCTAGATTATCTTATTTAATATTAAAGTTATCCTATAGAAACTTAAATATTATCTTATTATCTAGAGCTATTATATAGTACTAGTTATAGACTTTCTAGATAAGATAGTTTGGGGCTAATATAACTAGCTAGTAAGTATATAAGACTTATAGGTATAGATTATTAACTAATTCCTGAATAGAAGCTAGTTAATCTGGGTTAGGATTTATAATATAGCTAAGTTATAGAATAAAAATGCCTTAGAGTGAACTATATAGGTAATAGCAGGTTAGGTATAGAGCTATATAGTTAATATATATCTTAATTATATAATTTAACTGCTTATTATTATCTTTAGCTGTCTAATTCTAAGTGCTAAACTTATTAAGGTAGTAGTAAGTGCTAGTATACTTATTCTCTATAGGAAAAGTGATAAGTATAAAGGGTTTAGTCCAGATAGGTTTAGTTAGATTTAAGTTAAAGGGGTTTATGCTGCTAATATAATTATATTAGTAACTATAGTGTTATTAAGTTTAGGTAGTAGTGTCTTAATAGTTATAAACCTAGAGAGTTTTAGTAATATAGCTATTATTATTAGAAGCTTAGGTTATATTAGTATCTATAGAAGGGAAGTTAGTAGGGCTTATAGTTATATATAGTAATAGGTATATAAGGTATATATAATAAATGATAGTAAGGTTTAGGTAGGTTATATTATAGATAACTATTATTTAAAAGGTAGAAGGTTTAGTAGTTATTAGGTTAGAGAAGTTTAGTTATTAATTTTATTTTAATAGTAGTGGATTAAATATTAAAGTGGCTAGTCTATATTTATAAAAGGTATAAATATTTATTAGTTATCTTTATAGAAGGCATAAATAAGTTAACTAGCATTATATCCCAACTTATCTATCTAATATTAGTAGTTATATCTATATAATTATACTAGGTATTAATATAGGCCTTTATAGTCTATTAAAGACAGAATTTAGCATAGAAGTGCTATCTACTATGAATATTCATTACTAAGCCTATTAATTATAATAAGGTATTATATACTTCTATTCTTAGTTATTTAATATATAGTTACTATCTATAGAGTATCTATTAGTATAATTAGTCTAGGGTGTGAAAGACTCTATCTATAAATATCTATAGTTAGAGCAGGTTCTAGGTAGTCTATTAAGATAATATTATATATCTATATATGGAGAGGTAGTTATAGTTAGTATATAAGATAACTAATTTGCTCTATAATTATATATAGTCTAGCATACTATTATCTATACTTATAACTTAAAGATATAGCTTATGGTATACTATAGCCTTTGTGAAGTTAAAGTATCACTTACTATCTAATATTAAAAAACTTAAGTAGTTATTTATAGTTATAGTAAGATTTTGCTCTTATTACTATAATAGCTATTATATTATAGACTTTTAGGTAGCTGTGAGGTTCTTATGGTTTATTAGCTATTTCTGTTATTAGGTTAGATATATTATTAGGTGAGAAGCTAAGTATAACTTTATTAGGAGATAATCCTATTAATACTGATTTTAAATTATTAAGCTTAAACTAGATATATAGCAAACTCTTATTCTATTTATTAGGTGAGATTAAAGATATAAAATATATATATAATACTAATTTAATTATTAAATTTATTCTATTGCTTTAGCTATCTGTTTATAGGTAGTGAGCTATAAAATAGAGGAGTTTTATTCTAAGTAGCTTCTAGATATACTTCTAAATTTATAACAGAAACTTTAAATCTCTATTACTAAGAATAATCTTAGATAACCCCTAGTTATATAGCTAGAGATAGTTAATTAATCTCTTTGCCTATACTTCTATAATATCTATCTTTCTGCTAGGTATTAGTCTGATTTCTTTAAAAAGCTTCTCAGTTAATAAGAGGATATAATTATAGCTGTTTTTAGTAACTAGAAGTCTAAGAATAAAGTTAATAGTAACTATGTGGTAGGGATATAGTAGTGGAATAATTAGTTATATACTATTATAGGGTTTATATATCTATATCTTATAGGAGGAATATTATAGGTAACTAGCTAGATATTTCTTTAGTTAATAAGTTATATATAAGATATAGTAGCTAATAAGAAGGCTAGCTAGTTTGCTAAATTCTAAGTGGTTTTTGCTATAAACTGTGTTAAAGATATTAAGGAGGCAAGTCTGAGAGATATATAGTTATTCTAGTAGTCCTACTATAGTCTTCTATAGCAGACTATTATAAAGCTTAAATAGGAGTTCTGCTCTATTATCTTTATATAGGTTTATATTTATCTATATAGTCTTTAAAATAGGACTAAAGACTAGATTAGTGATATAGCCTTAGATCAGCTTATCTCTAAATATAGGGTATATACTAAGGATAACTATGCTAGTATTGTCTTAAGTTATTAGTAGGGTGGGATTATTATTAATTTCTTTATAATTATTATATAATATTATAGATAGTAGTTATACTATTAGAGGTGGCGTTTTGTTAGCTAGAAATGCTAATTAAGCCCACACCTATATAGCCCAGTCTTTATCTATATTATTAGGCAGAATATTAAGCCTACTAGCTTATAGTTTGGAGTTATCTCGTTTGGGGTGGGTGGGTAGTTAGGATAATATATCTAGCACTATATATAACTTTCTGGGATTATATAGAATCTTAAGTTTAAATTAACTAATATATTTTATTATTTAGATAAGTTTCTTATTACTTATACTAGCTATAGTAGATAGAGTAATATTAGATTAGTGTTATAAACTGAGAATAGATATATGGTTTGTAATAATTATAGTTAGATATTATAAAGTAATAACTATATACTTAGTCTTCTTTAAAGCCTATATAAATCCTAAAGTCTTTATTTCTATAGGCTAGTATTTCTTCTTAGCTATAGATAAGATATATAATAGGTAAGTTATAAGTTATATAGATATATATAGTAGTATAGAGTTAATGTTTTCTAAAGGGTTAGTGATTTTTAATAGGGCTATAAGGTTAATATAGTACACTATAATACTAATTCCTGCTCTGGAGATATTAAAATTAATAAATAATAGTCTCTATGGGTTAAAGTGGTAGACTATAGCTAATTTAAGAAGTTTGCTGCAAACTGCATTAGATGCCCTTTTTTCTTTATTAGTTAGGTTAAGGTTAATTATAGCTATTTATTTCCTTTATTCTAGATTCTTACTTAATATTTATAGTTCTTTCTTATTTATATATTATTTAAGAAGCTCTGTCTTTCTTATTTCTAAGGGTTTTATAATCTATATATAGTAAGGGATATTATATTAGATATAGCTAGCAAAACTAATAAATATTTCTAAGTTATATAGTATAGCTAGGTATTTAATATATTATAGTATATCTAACTTCTCTATAGATATTAATAGCCTAAAAGTATTAACTTATTAACTAAGAACTATAGTACTGGGAAATATAATAAATATCTTAACTAGTTTGATACTGATATTATATTTATAGAGTTAGTTAAATATAGTTTGCAGGTCTGTTAAGTGTTCCTCTAGTATATCTAACCTAAGTATAATATTATTATAGTAGGATTAGGTGTCTATATCCTTAAATAAAACGTCTATCTATTATTATATATAGGTGTTACTATTCTTATAACCTATAATAGTGTATTTAAAACTATATTATCTATTAGAGGTTATAACTATAAATATACTCTTAGATTTAGGGTATAGTTACTATTAGTAGTAAAATATACTTATATCTATAATAGTAATATATTTCTTATCTTTTACTATAGAGAATATATCCTCTTATAAATAAATTAGGTAGCTATTAGATAGAGTGATTTTATTAAGTGCTCTGATATTAATAACTATATAGCCTTTTTATTTTCTGCTAATATCTCTCTAAATAATAAAAACTGGAAATAAGAAGGGGACTTATTTAACTATTCTATAGATTTTATCTTACTAGTATAGTTTGCTAATAGTGTTTTAAACTATTTTATATTCTGCTACTCTAAGGTTATAAACCTTTCTTATTTTTAGTAACTTATCTTCCTAGCTGGAGTATAGAGGTACTTATAGTGAAACAGGCTGAGAACCTTAAGACAAAAAAAATAACAAAACCACACACTCCCATATACTTATATAGAAATATCATAATATTACAGCTTTATATCTAGAGGCCCTAGAATAAAGAAAAGGATCTCTCTAAGTATAATAACCTTATTATAGATATAATCTATTAAGCAAAAGTAATAAAAGCTTCTCTATAATAAGATAAAACTATAGTAATACTAACTAATAATACTTCTCTATTCTCCTCTCTACTCTTAATAAGGCAAAAAGTCTTACTATACTATGCTAACTAATATATCTATCTAGGCACTCTCTAAACTAGGCTATTTATACTATTCTATCTTAATTATTCCCTATAGTTTTACCTTAACACTCTATAAGGAAGACTATATATTAAAGAAAAATTATATAAATAAAAGCTACTATTTATAAAGAAAAAGGCATTTCTTATACTACTTAATTGCTCCTTCTAGGTTATTATAGATCTAATTACTTTTTTCTATAGTTATACTATTCTAGTCTTCTTTATTTAGACCTATCTTCTATAGGCTTATAAGCCTTATTCTAATTTAAACCTCACTTATATTATCCCTATCTATACTAGCTAGATAGCTATAAAAAGTAGTAACTATAGTTATTCTTAGAGATATTATCTTTAATCTATTACTAATAGTTAACTTACTCTATAATATAGTTCTTATAGCTATTATAGATAAGCTAAAGAATATTAGATAAAGCTAGATATAGAGAATATTTCCTAGTAATAATAGTTTAGTATAGTGCTAGAGCAGGAGAGCATAAAGGGGTTATATCTTATCTAGTATTAAGCAGTCTAGCTAGTAAAATAAAAGAATTAGATAGAGTTAAACCTAGATCTATAAAGCTAGAGTTATTATTACTAAGAAGTAGTAGAGTACTATAGAGACTAAAAGCTAGTAAGTCCAGATCTATAATAGTATAGAAGCTAGCTCTGCTAGGGTAATAAGGAATAGGTTCCCTACTATTAGACTTACTAACCTAGCCTTCTATATAGTATAAAGTAAAAGTCCTTATAGAAAGCCTTAGTACTTTAGGAGGAGGTAGAAAGGAGAGTGTTCCAGGTACTAGAAGCTATATCTTACTAATATCACTATATAATTCTGCTATAAGAGGTCTACTTAAAGTATCTATAAAGGTCTATTACTATAGAATATAGAGCATTTTATAAACTTAGTAGTAATTTTTAAGATATACTAGATAATAATTTAGAATTAATTCCTCCTTACTACCCCTTTTATAGCTACTACTAATACTATACTATTAATAACACTCTTATAAATATAGACTCTAATCTAATCTACTACCCTAAAGCTATATATCTATAAATCCTACTATTAAAGCTAGGATCTAACTATAGTATTCTTCTAAAAGAGAGTATAAATATTAATAGAGGCTCTAAGAAGCTTATAATACTAAGAGAGGTCCTCTATAGCCTCTATAAATAATCTATTAGAATTTCCACTCTAAATTAGATTAGTATAGTAAGTAATCCCCCTTTCCTAGTTTATTATTATTATTACCTAATAGTTATTACTATACTAAATATAAAAGATAGTAATATCTAATTAGGTAAGTAGATTATAATAAGTATCTATAATTAATAATATTAAGATCTAATACCTACTAAGAGAGAGCACTACTCTTATTTACTAGGTAACTTATTTTCCTAGAGTCTATATATATTTATCTAACCTATATATATTAAACTTAGTAAGGTAATATATCTCTTCTACCTTAAAATAGATCTCTATTACTAGTTCTCCTTAAATATTATAGAGATAAGTAAGATAGTATTAAGTAACTAATAGAGGCTACTTAGCCTATCTTCTAGTTATATTAAACCTATAGTAAAATCAGATCTGTAAAGATAGTATAGTATTCTAACTTAACTTAATATACTAGTTAGATACCCTCTTTTTCTCTATCTTATTCTTTAGTAGTCCCAGATTACTAGCTAGGCTTATAACTAGGGGTTTTAGAATACTATAAGAGTTATTAATATAAATAGGTTATTTAGAGTTATTAGTATAATAAGAGCTATAATCTAGATAAAGAGAAAGCTTATTATTATAAAGATTAAAAGCTCTCTTTCCTATCTATTTATTTTCTTAGTATATAGTAGTAATAATTCTATTCTAATAGATATAGTTCTATATAGTATTAACTATAGAGTAATTATTAATAATATCTCTCACTCTAATATTATAGTTCTTAGATAGACTTAGATTTAGGTCTATAAGGGACTTAATAGATATATTAATAGGTATAAAAGCTCCTATTACTTAAATATTAGATATAGATACTTTAGAATTAAGGTTAAGTATCTTAAAGTATCTAAGATAGAGCTATACTAGAATTAATCTCTTTATAGATATAGAGTTAGAAACTATAAAGTTCTAAGTATAAATTATCTTTTAAATCTTCTTATTATATAGTAGAGAGATAATCTTTTTAATATACTTAGTCCTATTAGTAGTTCTTAATAGAGTTAGAAAGACTATACTATTTACTTCTAGATCTCTATTATAAAACTTAGAAGTGATTTAATTTATCTATATATTAAAGATCTCTTTAAAGAAAGAACTAGTCTAGTACTTAGCTAATTCTAGTTATATATAGTAATAAAGCTACTTAAAGCAGAGTATATCTAATATTTATAGCTACCCTTTTTAGAGTTAGAGTATATAGATAACTTTAACTAAGCACTTAAAGATAGATATTATACTATTAAGAGGCTTATAGATAGCTATTATAAATCTAATTAGTATTTTAAGATATAATTCTACCTTTTTATTATACTAAAAGTTATTATAGAAGTAGAAAAAGCCTAAAAGTTAGTTAATAAGTAAAGTAGAGTAAAAAACTACTTCTTTACTAGCACTCTTCTTAGCTAGTAATTAGAAAATAAATATAGTAAGCTAGCTTTTCTATATAGTAGCTTTACTATCTTTAATTCTAATATTAGTAGAAGTATAGTATTATCTAATAAGGCTAATTCTATTAGAGAGGTTATAAGTAAGAAATTAAAAACTAATCTCTATATTAAAAGCTAAAGGGAAAGTCTTAGTCTAAATAGTCTCTTATAGATTAAATAAGTTAACTATAGCAGCTAGCCCTTTTTTATTCTCTTTAGCCTAATCTAATTATTAAGATCTAGTAGGTTAAGGCTATTAGAGATAAATATAGAGTTAAGCTATAGAGATATTAGAGTAAAGCTATTAAAGCTCTTTATATTTAAGATCCTTATTTAGCTTAAAAGAGAATTAGAGGTAGAAAGAAAGTATCTACTTAGTTAAGTACTACTTATTAATCCTTATAGTTAGAGCATTTAAGGTTCTTTTAAAGAGAGTAGAGTTAATAGATATAACTGTAATTTCTAAGAGCTTACTATTCTATTTATCTTATTTCTGAGAAAACTTCTCTAAAATAGTAATAAGAAATACCTTCTTAACTTTAATATTAGTAATCTTAATAGAGAAACTCTTAGATAAAGATATTATTAAGGATAGGGTAAATAGAGGTAATTATAAACTTAATTAAAGCTTCTAGTAAAGAGAGAAAGTTATATAAATAGTATAGGAGGGTAAAGATTTATAATATTATAAAGAGAGGTTTATATATAGGTAAGTATAGATTAGAGTAGAAATTTATACTTAAATATCTATAAAAAAGGCTTAGAATATAAATTAAGTTAAGCTATAATACTAAATTAATTATTAATAAGTTAAATCTATTTATATTAAGAGAGATAAAATAGTTATTTATATATAGATTAAAGGGGTAAGCTACTAATTACTAATTATTAACTAACTAGAATAAAGAGATAGAATAAGAATAGATAGCAGAAAGAGGTAGTTATAAAGGTTAACTTCTTTTCTTATCTAATTAATCTTAACTATAAGAAAAGCTTAACTCTTTAAGTAAATAATTTAATAGAAGGCAAAATAACTAGATTATATAACTAGACCTCTTCTAGCTCTCTCTAGCTTTTTCTTCTTTTTCTATAATATAATAGAAATAGTAATCCCTCTTTTATATCTGTAAAGTATAACCTTAAGCTTTTTTTAGTACTTATTAGTTATAGCTTCTATTAGAAATTCTAATAATCCTTATATACTAACTTAGCTAAGAAAGTATATCTTCTAGCTTCTTATAAATAAACTAATTCCTAATAAGAGAGACTATAACTTCTCTCTATATATTAAGCTCTCTATTAACTCCTTTATAGTAAGTAGACTTACTCTTTTAGCTCTTACTTTATATATTTACTAACTCTTTTATATAAATTATAGTATCTCTTATATAATATTTATTTAAGCTTCTAGAGCCTTTCTAGTTATATTAGAAAGTAAACTTCTATATAAAAGTCCTGCTTTTAGATAACTATAAGATTATTATTTATTAGTTCTAGGAGGCTTATACTAGCCCTTATTACTAAAGCATAATAGAAAAGAAACTACTATTCTATAAATATATCTTTATTATTTTAGTAGTTATAGATACTTTTAAACTTTAGTTAGTAAAGATAATTAATTTTAATAGATCTAAGGTTAGCTATAGCTTCTATATTTAAGCTAATAGAGATTATAATATAGTTCCTTATAGTAGTTATAAGTAGCATACTTACTCTCTCTATAATAAGGCTATTAAAGCTTAGATCTATAAGCTATACTTTAAGTATATAAGTATATCTAGTAATACTTATACTAACTATTTTTACTATAAATAAGATTCTAAGTATTCCTTTAACTCTAAGAGAAACTATAAGGCTTTTAGCTATAAAATAGGTAATCTAGAGTAATAGAGTAGTAAGTTTAAGGGAGTAGTTATCTAGTTCTAGATTAACTAGCAGATTATAGAGAGGTTTAGAATAACTTATCTAGGATTTAGAACTATAATAGAATATTATAAAACTTAGCTAAAGGAGTATAAGTCTAGGTTACTATTTATCCTTACTAGTTACCCTCTAGCTAATTTAGATATTTCTATTTCTAATAAGAGGGAGCAGGTTAAAATTCTAACTAGAGTTTAAAAGAAAAGAGCAGAAAAAAGAAAGAACTAATATAATATTCTATATATATAGTAGTCTTTATAGACCTAAAAATATAAACTAATAAATAAAATCCTCTTTATTTAGCCTTAAAATACTTTAATATATATACTCTATATAAAATAATATAGGAGAAATTAGGAAAAATCATATAAAGTCTTAGTAAATTAGGTAAAATTAACTAGCTATAATAATAGTTTTCTAATATAGTAAAGCACCTTAAAATATAGATAGGAGGGTTTCTTTATCCCTAGTTTCTTTAGTAATATAACTATTTATAGCTAGAGAAACTTACTAACCTAACTATTTATATAAAGCTATAGTTATATAAGAGGATAAATAGAGAATTAATTTAAAAGTAAGAATATTATTATAAATATAAAATAGATAAATAATTATTATAGGAGTAGAAATTAAAGAAGAGTAGATAGATAATATAAAATAATACTATATTATATAGAGATATACCCCTCTTAGAATGCTAAGTATAGAAGTCTAATCTAAGAGTAATATAAAAATAACTTAGCTAGGTATTATAGATATAGCTAAACTATTAAAGTTAAACTATAATTTAAAGACTTTCTAAGTAATAATAAGCTAGAACCTAGTACTTAAAGTAGGAGGCTATTTAGTTAAAGTAGGAGGCTATAAAGAGAGATCTTCTAAAATAAGATATAAAATACTTAAATAGTAATAGGGAGAAATAGAGCATACTAATTACTAGAAAGGTTATAGTATGCTTCTAATAGGTTCTATATAGTAGAACTTACTATAAGTATAGCAGTAATCTTAGTAGTATAATCTCTAATATAACTATAATACTTAGGCTTAATACTACTATTACTAGTAAGATTAGAACTATAAGAATATAAGAGCAGACTTATATAGTAAGCAGAATAATATAGATATAAGTAGGCTAGCCTTAGTATTATCCCTATAGTCTATTCTAATATACTAAGCTAGGAAATTATAGTTAAGTAATTAAAATAGAAAGTATAGTAAGTCTCTCTCTAAGAGTATAAGTCTTAGCTATTATAGATATAAAAGGGTCTAATCTTCTATAATAGGGCAGATTCTAGCAGATTATATAGTATTATCCCCTATTCTAATATACTAACTATCTCTAACTAGATTAAATAGCTAAAGCTCTATATAAAGTTTTTATATTACTCTTATCTAGTTAAGGGTCTCTTTTAGAGCCTATAAATATACTACTAAGTATATAATCTACTATAAGATATTGCTATCTAGATTACTTATTAATAGAGGGTTAGTATTATTAGAGTTAGTAAAAGGTTCCTCTACTTCTTTTTTATTATCTTTATTAAAATAGGAGTAACTATAAATAGGGTAAATCTTATTAAGTTAGTCTATAAGGTTAAGTCTATACTAGTTAATATCTTCTAGTTTCTAAAAACCTTTTAGGGCTTTAATAAACTTCTTTAGGCAGTTTTTAATATAAGTTAATCTATAAAGGGGTTTTCCTATAAGAATCTTAAGCTAATATAAAGTATTATTAGAAGCCTTTAAATAGATTCTAAAGGGGCCTTTCTAATAGTAGTTAAGCTTAGTATCTAAAAACTTATCTATATACTATTTAATATTAAATACTAGAATAAGGTTACTTACTTTTAATTTCTAACTATATAAGATATAGTGTTTCTAGTAATTAAACCTATCTATAATATATTTATACTAGGCTGCTATTATCTTCTATATAGTAGTATAGTTCTTATTAAGCTATTTAAAAGCTCTTATCTATATAAGAAGCTTCTCCTTAGGTGTTATTACCTAGTTTTATACTAGCACTCTCTAGATTAGTATAAATATCTTAATTAGAGTTATAGCTTTATACTTATAAAGCAAATAGAAGAAGCTATAGCTAGTTAAGGCTCTAATAGAAGTTTTATTAGTAAATAGTATAGCTTAGAAGAATAGCTAGAAGTTCTTATCTATATTTTTTATCTAAGTAATAAGAGTATATATAATAGTCTAGTAGCTAACTTTAATAGTGCTATTAGTGTATAGATTATAAATAGTAGTAACTTTTTACTTAAGCCTATACTTATAGTTAAATTTAATAACTATACCCTTATTCTTAGAGCCTCTATTAATAATAAGCATACTATAGAGCTTATAGTAATAAATAATATTCTCCTATATAAACTTAGTAATAAGGTAAGAGTTAGCTTACTATATCTACTAAGCCTCTACTTATCTAGTTAGAAAGCACTAGGCTTTAATTATATCCTATTTACTAACCTTCTATATATCTAATACTATATAAGTAAATAGTAGCTCTAAGAGCACTAAGAAATAGTAAGAGTTATTTATATATCTAGGTTTATACTTCTAATAATCTTTATAAGTTTAGACTTATTTGCTAACTTATTAATAGAGGCTATACTAATAATACTACTCTACTAACTATTTAATAACTATATTATATCCCCTATACTTACTCTCTTAGTATGCTTTTATAATAAGCTTAGTTTAGGTCTATAAATTATCTATAACTTATTATAGGATAGGCTTATATATACTAGGATATATAAATAATAACTTATCTTTTAGAAAGAATTTTCCAGCCTCCTCCTTAAACTTATAATATAAACTAGGCTTAATTCTATCTAGCTATCTTAAGGTATTAAAGTAGTAGGTAATTTAGTATAAATAGTAATTTTAGTATAAAGAGCTATCTAGTATAGTATTAAAGATATCTATAAGCCTTAAAAACTCTTATAGAATATTATTAACTTTAGTAGTAAGGATCTTAGCAGAGCAAACTCTATCTCTATTTACCTATATTTTATTAAAAAAAGAGATAGTAATTAGATCTATAAAGAAGATTTACTTATTAATCTAGTTATTAATTTCTCTTTTAGTATCTTAGTTAAGCTTATCTAATAGTCTATTAGGTTTATAAGATAATTTATTAGCTATAGTATTCTAGCTTCTAGGTAGATACTTAACTTTAAAGTTAAATATATAAATCTATAAGATCTATTAGATAATAAGAGCTCTAAGTAGGTTAGAGATAGTACTATTAAGCTAAGTAATAAGGGTCTTAATATCTATTTCTAGTATAGAGTAGTAACTATAGAGATAAAAGCAAACTTATTTAAGGGCTTTAAGTATACCCCTTAACTCCTTCTTCTTAGTATTATAGTTTAGCTCTATACTAGCCTATAAGCTACTCTTATATCTAGAGACTATATACTTACTATTAATATATTAACTAAGAATAGTACTCTAACTAAGGCTGCTAGTATTAACTATAAGGTAGATTTTACTTATATTAGTACTATAGTTAAGCTTAATAAGAATAGAAGTAGAGATAAGTTAGTTTTGAAAAGTATTTATAGCTAACTATTAAGGCTAGTTCTATTTAAATAGAGTATCCTTCTTTAAGAGCATTATAAGTAGCCTAGCTATAGCTAAAAACCCCTAAACCTAAATATAATAGAATATTATAATACTAAGAAAGGATCTAAGATTAGTGAGGTTATTATAAACCCTCTATTTTCTAATTTTAATAATCTTTAATTTCTCTAGCCTTTAGCTATTAGTACTATAAATATATTCTATAATAGTAATAGATTACTAGGCCTATTATAATTTCTTAATAGTAATAGTATAGCTAGCTAACTTAATATTAATAAGAACCTTATTAATATTCTAGATATATTCTAGGATATATCTATATAGTCTAGGATAACTAGGGACTTTTTTATTATTATACTTTAAGATAGGGCTCTTAATAGCTATATTATTAAGAAAAGCTTTATAGTAGGTTAGGATTAGGTTATATAGGATTTATATTATAACTCTTATAAACTAGGCTATAGAGTTAGTAGCTTCTTAAAGTAAAGTATATATCTAAAAGAGGCTAATTAGTATTATAAAGGTTATAATATTATAGCTATATAGATCTAGTAAAACTTAGTTATATCTAGAAAAGAAATCTAATAGTAAGAGAAGCTAATATATTATAAAGTCTTTTAAAAACTTATTACTAAATAGGGGCAAAGCTATATTATATAGGGTAATAGTATTAATCTTAGTTATAGAGTTAATAAGATATATCTTCCTATCCTTCTTTCTAACTAAAAAGAAGAAGTTCTAGTAGGCTATATAACTTTGCTTAAGGATACCCTTTCTCAGCCTATTCTTTAAGATTATTATTATATTATCTTCTAAAGCCTTTAAGATTAATATATTTCTTACTTACTAAGCCTTATAAGAGATAACTCTAATTACTTATAGAGGAGCTATAGATAGATAGATAGATCTATAATACTTAAAACTCTATATAAGGGTCTTCTCTCTATTACTTAGAACTTTAAAGAGGAGCTTCTTCTTTTTTAAGTTAAGATAGTTTATTATTACTAAAATCTTATTAAGTTATTCTATTATAAGTTACTCTCTCTTAGAAATAGTTAAAAACTTTAATTAGATAAGGTCTATAAAAGCACTTTCTAATACTAGTTTAAGGTTTTCTTTTACTTTTACTTAAACTTTTAACTTCTATTCTAGGTTTTCTTTAAATATTAAGCTATTAAAAGGTAAGTTATTAACTAGCTAAACTTTCTTATCTTTTATCTTATATATTATATTAACCTTTCTATATATAAAGAATAAAGTATTATTATAGATATAATTAGTTCTCAGTTTATCCTAGATTCTTATTAAGATCTTTTCTAAAAGGTTCTCTCCCTAGTAGAACTAATAGTATATCTAGATATTAGCTATATTAAATCTAATCCCCTATTCTAAGTTAAATAGATTTATAAAAAGTAAGAAGCATATTTTAGTAGAAAGGAGAAGTTACTAAAGCTTTTTATTAGTTATAAACTTTAATAGGTTAGTTTTATATACTACTTACTCCTTATAATACTTCTAAATAATAGAGTTAAATCCCTTAACTATATAGCTAAGAGCTCTAGTATACTTAGATCCTCTTATATTAAAAATACTAATAGTAGTCTTCTAGTCTCTAAAAAGAGTAGCCTTACTATATATAAGAAGATACTTAGCTATTCTAAATAATATAAGCTTAGTATTATTATATAGCTTAGTAGAAATTAGCTCTTCCTTTTACTAATAGGTTAGCTAGTTTCTATTTCTACTCTACTTCTAGAAAAAGAGAGACTTACTTAGAATATTAGTTAGAAGTACTAGAACCTCTTCTACCTTATAGCTAGATATATAGTTAGGATCTATATAGTTAGCTTTTCTCCTTTTCCTCTAGTAGTAATATCTATAAAACTTCTTTAAAAAGAGTTTATAATAGTTAGAGTACTACTTATCTTTATAAAATTAGTATCTAGAAGTATATTCTTATAATTCTAAAATAGCCTAGATAATTACTTCTATTCTTAATATAATAGCCTGCTTAAGAGAGATTTTAAGCACTATATAAAAGATATTACTATTCTTATTAAATATTACTAGAACCTTCTTATCCTCTTCTAATTCCTCTTAGACTAGGAAATTAAAACCTTCTAGTAAATTAGCTTCTACTATTAGTATTACCTCCTCTAGTATATATAAACTAGGCTAGCTTTTTATATTATAAAGCTATAGCTATAGTCTTTTACTTAGTTATCTATTAATTTCTATAATTACTAAGCTAGCTACTATATTAGAATTAGTAGTAGCAGTCTTTATTTTCCCTCCTCTATAGAAATCAAATAGGCTTACTAAGTATAAGAGAAGCTAGTAGAATTAGAGAGAATAGTAGCAAAGTAACTAATAGAATTTAAAGTATAAAATATTAAAGGAGCATAGATCTTCTAATTACTAGTCTAAAAGACACTAATTATCTAAGTTAGTAAGTATTCTAGTATTATCCTAGTATATATAATAAACAGGGCCCTAAGAATTATATTCTTAGATATCTTACTATATAGGCTAATAAAAAAGGGTATATTAAATATATAATAGCTACTAATATAGATATCCTTAACTATAACACCCTTAAAAGTTACTATAGCTTAAATATCTATAAAGTTCTAAACTCTAAGATATATAGAGATAACACTCTCCTATATCCTATTATAGCTAATATATTTCTCAGAGATAATATTAATAGTAGTACTAGTATTAATAATTCTATACTGCTCTAAGTATATAGACTAACTAATTCTTATAATAACCTAAAAGTATAGTATAATAAAGTCTTATATAGTAAGAATTCTATGCTAGTAGGTAACTATAGTATAGTATAGGTATTCTACTAAATTATTAAGGAAAGTAACTAGTATATTAAGGTTCTCTTTAGGTTAAGTGCTAGGTAGAATAATATCTATTATATTAATATCTACTATACTATAGAGAGGTAGTTAACTAAAAATAGAAAGCACTAAGCTGCTTATAAAGGCTTAAAAACTATAGATTATATCTATAAAGGGAGAAAAGATACTAGTTAAAGAGAAGGGGGTTAGATAGAATACTAGGTAAAAGAGAATTATATCTAAACCCTGCTCTTAGTCTAGTATAGTAGCTTTATAAAGTATTTAAACTGCTATAGTCTCTTTCTTATAAACTTAAGCCTAAATATAGACCTTAATAGTGATAACTTCTATCTATAAGAGTGCTTTATACTAGGATATAAGGGTTAGGTTTACTTATATATTATTCTAATATCTAATCTCTTATATAAGTTAGCTACTTAATCTAGAGGCTTTTATAATATAGCTAAGTAGATCTCTACCTATAAGTATAAATATATCTAGCTATTAATTACTATTCTACTAGAGATAGTTCTAGATAACTAGCTTTATATATTTATAAACTATATTATTATAGTTATACTAGATCTAGCAAAGAAAGGATTCTAGAATAGTAATCTTCCTATCTACTTACTTAACTTATAGGTTTTTAGTGAGGATATAGCTCTCTAATATTATAATAAAAGACTTAGATTAAGGGGTCTTAGCAGCTTCTAAGAGGCTATTATTAACTAGAATATCTTTATTCTTATCTATAACTTCCTTAATATAAG
Source organism: Colletotrichum neosansevieriae (assembly GCA_036785495.1). Lineage (NCBI taxonomy): Eukaryota > Fungi > Ascomycota > Sordariomycetes > Glomerellales > Glomerellaceae > Colletotrichum > Colletotrichum neosansevieriae. The sequence continues at coordinate 36,644 of JAVHLV010000443.1, forward strand.
GTTCTAGGAGTAGAGTAGAAAAATAAGCTATATTTAGGTCTATAATATAGACCCTCTTCTTAGATCTAGTAGCAGGATAAGAAGTAGTATAGTAGTTCTAAGTTTACAATCTAATTATAGTATTAATATCTATATCTATAGAGAGAACTACTACTAGAGTACTAGAAGCTAGTATATAGATATTAAGAATATTATAAATAGTATCTAAGATTACTATACTAATAGGAGGGGTTTTTATAGCTAAAGCAGAAATTAGAAGCCTCAGGGTTTCCTATATAGTATACTAGATATACTTATTAAACTGCTTATAGCTTTTAAGCTAGAACTTAACTCCCTAAAAGCTTAGAAAGTATCTATAAAGAGTAAGTATACTAGCTTCTAGCTACTTAGTTTTATCTATACTAACTATAAGGATTAGAAAAGAAATAATTATTAGATTATACTAGTCTTATTAGTAGCCTTTATTAATCTCTTTATTAGAAACCTAGATATAGAGAGGACCCTATAGGGTACTAATCTACTAGCAGCTTCTATAAAATAAGTATAGTTTTATATTAGAAAAAGCTTTAGTAGCTTTATAATTTCTAATAAGATATCCTTTCTTACTATAAGTATAGCAGGTATTAGGATTAATAGTCTCTATAAACCTTAGAGGTTTTAGCTAATAGTAAGATTTAAAGCTTATAGAGCCTAAGTAACTGCCTCCTCTCAGATTAAAAAGTATATAGCTATATCCTCTATATATAGAGCTATAGTTATAAAAGTTACTACTATAATAGTTATACTATAAGAGCTTCTATATAGGCTAGATATTAGATATATTAGCAGTATATATATCTACTTTATTAATAGCATAGTTATATTAAGGTATATTAGTATAGTACCTAGTTTTAATCTACTTAATCTCTATATCCTTAAAGTAGATAGTAAGGTTATCCACTTAGACTTTCTAGTTAGAAGTACTAGTTATCTTATCCTTTAGCTTAGCCTTTATAGATAATACTCTTAATCACTTATACTTAAGCATAATAATTAGTATACTAGCTAGAGTATCCTCCCTAACACCTTATAGTTATATATATACCTATTAAGACTAAACCTATCTAGTAATTATAACCTCTATCTAGATCTAAGAGACTAAAAGGAGACTCTAGTAGTTCTTATAGAGGATTTTTAAAATATATCTTATAGTCTACTTAGAAAAGTAATAGAAAATAATATAGTTAATCTCTATATTAGATAGTATAAAAAGTCTCCTTTTAGCTACTTTATCCTAAAAGTTACTAATCTTAGTAAGAAACTTAGAGATATATCTAGAATTACTAATTTCTAGGCTAGAAATAAGGCTTTAAAGCTCCTTATTAAGATCTAGATAAGTATTTAGGTCTATAATACTATATATCTTATAGAGGTTATCTTTAAGAGAGAGCTAATTATTATATTAAGTAGAAATACTCTTAAAGGTTTACTAATAGGTCTTAATATAATACTAGCTAACTAAAGTAATTATCTTCTCCTTATTCTAGCTATAAAGCTTAGTATAGAATAGATAATCCTTAAAAAAGTTAGAAATATTATTACTAATAAACTTAGAGGCTTCTAGACTATAAAAGATAATTAGAGTAGTAGTATACTACTTTTATATAGCTTTAGCTAATTCCTTAATTACTTTTATAGTGCTAATAGTAAGCAGAGAGGCTAAGTCTCTTATAGAAAGCATAGTAGTAACCTTTATAGATATAACCTTATCTAGCTACTAGTCTAGGTTTACTCTCTATAGTCTAAGAGGAGCTATACCTCTATAATCCTTATACTTATTATAGATATCCTTACTAATATAGATTAGGTAACTAATCTTAGTACTTTAAGACTATAAAAGTAAAGACTTTTTAGATCTATTATTATTTATAGTAATAGAGTAAAGAGCTTATTTCTAAATACTCTTAAATATAGCTTCTTTAAAGGGTTTTATACCTAGAGTATAGTTCTTAGAGCTAGAAGAGTTTAAAGTAGATATACTAACTTTAAGAGCTCTCTTAGATTCTTTAAAATATTACTTAGATATAGTATAGGAAGTAGTTAATATAATTTATTATAATTAGATATTAATATTAATATTAAAGTTTATTAATATTTAAATTACCTAATAATAAAAGAAAAGAGTTATATAGTAATTTAATCTATAATAATTAAATAGATAGAGAGAAAGAGAGCTTTAACCTCCTTTTCTTTCTAGATAATAGTTATAAATTATAGACTAGGGATAGTTATAGCCTCTATTCCTCCTATAAGTATATAGGCTCTCCTTCTTAATATAACTAGGAGTAGTTATAGCCTCTATTCTATCTATAAGTTTATAAACTCTTTTCTATTCTTTCTTATAAGTAATATAATACTATAATTTCCTTAATCCTATAGATATTAACTATATAGTAACTAAGATAGGACCTAAATCCCCTTAGTTAAGCTTATTAATCTAACTAGTATTATTAATTTATTATTTTATTACTAATTATTAGGTTCTAGGTTATAAAAAGTAAATACTAGCTCTACTTTTATAAGAACTAAGGAGAAAAGAGAAAACTTCTTAATCTAGTAAAGTCTAAAGCTATTATAGCTAGATTTTCAGGATTTTAAGTATTTCTATTAAAAACTCTAACTATATAGCTATTATACCTAGTATTTTCTTAGATTAGGTCTATAAAGAGGCTTCTAAATATTATTTTATAAAGTCTATTATTATTACTACTAAGTTTGCAAAGTTAATATTCTATTAAGTAGTTAGAATAATATATTATAGTTCTATATTAAATATAAGCCTATTTATATAGTATAGAAGTATACCCCTTTTAAGTACTATAGAGAAAGTCTTAAAAGAGAAGGATCTGCTTCTAGGCACTATTAAAACAGGCTAAGAACCTTAAGATAAAAAAAATAACAAAACTATATACTTCCACACACTTATATAGAAATATTATAATATTGCAGCTTTATATCTAGAGGCCCTAGAATAAAGGAAAAGATCTCCCTAAGCATAATAACCTTATTATAGATATAATCTATTAAGTAAAAGTAATAAAAGCTTCTTTATAATAAGATAAAACTGTGGTAATACTAACTAATAATACTCCTCTATCCTTCTCTCTACCCTTAATAAGGCAAAAAGTTCTGCTATACTATGCTGACTAATATACCTATCTGGGCACCCTCTAAACTGGGCTGTCTGCACTGCTCTGTCTTAATAGCTATTAATTTTATAGTAAGTTTGTAAAACCTTTATCTTTAAAGATATTAATATACTTATCTAGTAGTAGCAGAAAAGAGTTAACTTAGCTATTAATATTACAAATAGTGATACTTTTAGAATATAGCTTTATAGTAGAGGTGTTTAGTGCTTAAATAGGTTATAAGCCTGATAATTAATTGTAAAATATATTAGTTAGTATATTAGCTATTATAGTAGCTACTAGTTCTAGTGTTTAATTTATTACTTCCTAGTAGTAGGCTTTTTTATTAATAGATATAAAAGTGCTAATCTTTATCTTATATAGGATAAAGATTAGTTTGTTAGAATTATTAACTATAATAATATAGTTTGTGGTTATATCTGTAATTATAGTATATAATTTGAAATGATTTAATAGTGCAGGTTTAAATAGTAAGTCTTCTATAGTATCTTATATATAATATATTATACTTAAGAGTTATAATAAATATAGTAGTAGTATAACTATAGTAGCTAATTATACTAGAGCTTTTATAGGTGGTCTAGTTTTCTGCTAGTATTAGATAGGGATAGTAACTTAGTATAAATTAATAAATACTATAGACTTAGATAGCTATAAATTAAATTTCTTATAGTAGAGAATATCTAAGCTAATTAGTATTTTTACTTATAGATTAGATACTAGGGATACTTTATATTAAAAATAGGTATATATAGGCTAGCTGTTAGCTATGCCTTAGAGGTAGAAGGGAAAAATAATATATTAAATACTCTTATAGTGATCTGAACTGATTTCTTAAATAATAAGCAGTTATGCTTGTTTCTATATTTTAAGCTGTAAATAGCGTTATTATAGCTATTTATAATTAATTAGCAAGTAACTATAACTAGTATTACTATAAACCTCTTCCTCCACTTTATCCTTTAATAAAGTTATTATATTAATTTATAAGTATATAGTCTTATAAGCTTTAAATCCTATATCTATATCTATAGCTATATCTATATTAGAAATATTAATTAGTATTTTTGTTTCTGCTTTATTTAAAGTGTTATAGGTAGCTAGTAGGTCCTCTATTAGTTATATAGTATTATTAGATTATAGTTTTTTAAGCTTAAAATTAGCTTAGAGTTAGTCTATGTGTTAGCTATATAACTATAGTTAAAGGTTAGTATAGTTAACTAACTGTTCTAGACTGTCTCTGTTTTGTTATTATCTTTAATATAGTATAGTAATATACTATATTCTTCTCTAAGATAGTAGAAGAGTTTATTTCTAGATAGGAATTATTAGCTATATTTCTTATAAGAATAGATATCTAGTATAGCTGCATAGAAGTATACTATATCTATAACGTTATTATATAGGACTAGATTATAGTTATATATAGGTATATTATCTTAATTATTATAGTTATATTATAGTTCTATTTATCCTATAGGAGTATAATCAGGGTTACTATATTAGTAATCTATTTCTCTAGGTTCTATATTATAGTGCTATATAGGATATTACTATATGTTATAGTTTTATTCTTATATCTCTTTGTTAGCTAAGTATGCTGTAGCTAGTTATCTAGGGTGTTAATTATTAAAGTTCTTATATCTATTATTAGATTATAGAGGGTTATTTATAGTAGATAAAGTAGTGTTTTGATTTCCTATAGGGGGACCTTATAGAGTTAGATAGCTTTGGTTCTATTAATTCTAGTTAGATTATGCCTGAAATTAAGGGTATTATCTTTAGCTAGGGTAGATATAGCTCTGTGAGGTTTATATATATAGCTGGGCTTAATTATAATTATTTCTATAGCCTTAGTAGGAGCCTTAATAACTATTATTATAGTTCTATATATTATAGTTAGTTAGTCTTCTATTATTTTAATAGATATTAAATTTAGGTTATCTATTAGAATAAGAAGGCGCTAGTCTGTTATCTATATACCCTCCTATATAGAAGGCTTAAGCTATAGTAGTAGGTAGTTATCTAGTATTATTTATTAATAGTGGGTGAGATTATTATAGGTATCTAGAGTAATAGTCTTTAGCTATATATATAAGAATGCTTTCTTATTTATTAACTTATTTAAAAAACTAGGCTAGTATAGTGATAGATATAGGCTTCTATAGTTAGGCCTAGATATTACTATTAAAAGCCTTAAAAATCACTTTAAGCTATATAGCTAGATCTGTGATTTCTATGTTATATATATTATAAATTATAGTTTAAATAAATAGTTAGATAGAGAATTCACCTCCTAATAGGTGTTATAGAGTAAGTCTCCTGGAATAGAAGCTTCTTAATATATTTAAAGAGTTTTACTCAAAGTGTTATCTTAAATAGTTAATAATAGTGTTAACTAAACCTGCTAAGAGGCCTATATATTTAAGATCTGTTAATTTAGTAGTATACTATATAAGAGCTGTGCTTAGTAAGTAAGATAACTAAATTTCCTTAACTATAATCTCTCTATAAGTAGTTACTAAGTGCTTTAGATAGTTAGTAAAGATATATATATTAGTATATATAGTATACTTAGTACTAGATATAATACTATATTTAGATAGATCTCTAGCTATAGGGTTAAAGTAGCCTACTTTCTTAGCTTTAATAGTATTAAAACTAGTACTATTATTAGAAGTAGGTAACTATTATTAGCTTTAGTTATATACTTCTAGAGTAGCTAAAATAGTCTATGCTATTTAAGTAATAACTATATTAAGGAGTATAGCCTATATATTATTAAATAGTAATCTATATAAGATATTATAAGTAGAGGTGTTACTAGTTAATAGTCTGTTATAGTGATAGTGCTAATTATTATTATATTTATAAGATCTCTCTTTATTATTATATAGATCTTAATAACTAGTTTCTAGGTCTTAAGTATTATATAGTATAGTGTTTTAGAGGGCGTTTATTATAAGAAATATATTATTCCTTATTACTATAAAAGGAACTTATATATTATTATCACTATACCTTTAGAGTGCTATAACTCTATGAATATAAGAGGTATGAGAAAACAAATAATATATTTGAAATCCTTGTAAAAAATGGCGTTTTTTGGTATATATATTATTTTACTAATATTATATAATTATAGTATTTGGAATAATAAAGTATTTGAAATAACGAAGTTTCAGAATAAAGTTAAGCTGAACTAAAGTTAAGCTTAAAACTAAGCTTAAAATTAAGGTTAAAGCTAGTGTTAGGCGCTAAACCTTAAACCTTAAACCTTATTATTATTACCCTTTTAGGAAATAAGGTTTAATTCAGGCTTAAAGGGCTGTAAGACCTTAGGAACTAAATTATCTATATATACCTACCTTTTCCCCCGCCTTTCTAGGCCTTAGATATCTATAAATTTATTAAAAAAAAAATATCATTTTATATCTACATTTCTCTCTCTATCTGAATATTATGCAACAAACCTGAAAAGTTACCCTTATATACTATTTATTGCCTAAAATCTACCTGTACTACTTTGAAAACTTTTCTACTTCTCCCACAGCCTTTATAGCTATTCTTACAGGTTATAAGCCCAGCTGAACATAACCTGAACAGCTTATAGGCCCCCCTAAAAGCAATTTATTCCTCTATTTATATATCTCTATTCCTTATAAGAATATCTCTTATATAAGAGAATAACCTTCTACTACCTATACTAAAACTGAGATTTTACAGTTAATAATAATATTCTTCTATTCAAATAACCTCTACTAATAATCTATTACTTTACCCAAGTTATATAATTATTAAGATTACCCGATTCAGAAGCCTGCTACTATAATAGAGGCCTATTTGCTAGACAAAGTCTCTACTAACTACCTATTTAAAATACCCTATCTACCTAACTGGTTTAAACCAGTTAAAACAGCTAAATGAAGCAATATTATACCTAAATCAAAGGCTTATTATTGAATATGACCGAGAAGTACCCTCAAATTAAACAAAGTACCCTTAAATTGAATAAGAAGTACCCTTAAATCAAATAAAACCCTTCTAACTAAACTTATTGATTTTAACCAGTTTTAAAGCAAATAAAAATATGAAAGAATATACATAAAAATAAGCATAAAAAGGAGGATATATATTAACTTTTTACTAGTTATTTAGTTATAAAACAAAAATACTATAAGAGGTTAAAAACTACTCTTACTTAGAATAACTATTCTTTAAATATATTAAA
>JAVHLV010000444.1:0-44010 GCA_036785495.1 Colletotrichum neosansevieriae
ATTATTAATACTGTAATATACTGTGTTATATTATATAGTATATTATTAAGTATTATTATTTATTATATATTTTATAGGTCTTATATATTAAGGGTTTTTGAGATATTTAAATAATATCTTATATAAAGCACTCTAGTACTTTAAATTCTTACTAAAAGATAATTATAACTTTAATTATAAGATTATCTATAATATTATATACTTTAAGGGTAAAGTAACTCTATATATTATTAATATTATTACTAGCTTTAATATTACTTACTTTTTACCTAATCTCTTAGCAAAAACCACTTAAGAAACCCTCTACCTCTACTAGATTTATATTTACTAAGAACTACCTAATTATATTATTATAAATACTAGTTTAAACTTTATTACTAAAATCTTTAAAAATAATACTAAATTTATAGCTATTATAGTTAAAGTTATACTTATTAAAGCTTACTATTATATTAGTAAAATTAAATAATACTATAAATCTCTTTAGTATATTTATACTATTATTTAATAAAAAGTTCTCTATACTAAGCTTAATCTTACTCTTTAAATAGTAGTTAAAGTTATTAATAATACTACTAGCTTTAATAGCTTTATCTCTACTCTTTTTATCTTTAGTACTTACCTATATATTAATAATAATTTAATATCCTTACTAAATATTATAGCTAGAGCTAAAGTAATCTATATTACTATAGATAATTTATATAAAAAGATTACTAAATATAAAATTATTAATACTTTAAGTATCTATAATAGTTTAAGTATAAATAAAGTTATTTACCTTTTACTATAATTATTAATATAAATTTACTATAAAAAAGATAAATAGTAGAGTTCTTACTATTTAATTACTATTTTAGATAAAATAGTTACTATCTAGCTTCTCTATAGCTTTTAAGACTTTCTCTCTACTATTATTAAACCCTTTTATAGTAACCTTAATAACTTTAGTAACTCTAACCTTACTAATACTAACTCTAATTTAGTAGCTACTTCCTCTATAAGTATTTTTCTAGCTCCTCTCCCACTTTAGTATAGAGAATAACTCTAAAAAAACCTTACTATTACTAACCTCTCTTATATTTTTAACTAAGAAGTTAATTATTTATTAATCTTCTTATTAATAAAAGAGAAAGTAGATTAGAAACTCTATCTTACTCTATATAAGTTTAGTAAACTTATTACTAATAACTCTTCTTTTTAGAAATTCTATAAAAAGGAAATTAATATCCTTTTTAAGTATTAAGTCTTTAAATTTAAGATCTATAACCTCTCTAAGTAATATAGATATCTTTTTTAATTCTATATATTAATAAGATTAAAAATAAAACTATTACTCTGTTTAAGAAGTTCTATTTTATTATTTATAGTATAAATAATACTAATAAGTATAGTATTTTAATCTAATTACTAATAATTAAATACTATAGTATTTAACTTCTATTAGCTATTATACTATCTCTTAGCTCTAATTATTTAATTTAGATTAGAGATATTATCTAAGTATATATTTAGTTATAAACTACTCTTATATAAAATATTTATATCTATCTACCTAACTAAATCTATAATCTCTACTTTCTAGATACTATTATAAAGATTATTAAATCTTTATATAATATTACTAAAGCTAGTACTTATTAGTAAGCTACTTATAATACCTATTATTATAATAAGTTATAAATAACTAGTTTCACTTTTAACTCTTATCTCCTTATTACTAATAATACTAGTTTATACTTTGCTATTATTAATATATAAATAGATAATACTATTAGACTTTTAACTATCTCTTTTTTAACTGTTAAAGAAGAAGAGCTCTAAAAAGCTAAATTTATAGCTAAAGATAAGGAGAAACTTACTACTACTACCCTAATTACCTTTAATAATAGAATAATCTCCCTATTATTTACTAGAGTAATTATTCTATATTAAAAGGGTTAAGGTACTAAGATTAACTTAGTATAAAAGGCTTAAAATATTATAAAAGTATTAGTAAAATAATAGTATATTAAATAATATACTAGAGGGGCTTATATAGCCTTAATTTACTAACTAGAGGCTTATTTTAACCTATTAACTACTACTTAATACTAGAATCCTACTAATAAGAATATTATAATCCTTAATAAATATCTCTGGTAACTAAAGGATAACCTTAATTATAGCCTAACCTTTATTATACTATCACTACTTACTACTAAATTATTTATATTTATAAATAGATTATTTACTAATAACTAGAACCTTATATTATAATTAGGCTATATTATTATACTAGCTAATAAAATAATAAATAACGCTACTTTTATAATCTATAGTAATATTATCTATTATAGCTCTATAAAGTATAAATAAGTTACTTATAGTATATTAGCCTCAGAGATCTATGCTATAGTTACTAGCACTAACCTAGTCTTTATAATTACCTTAATACTATACTAAGTTACTACTAAGCTAGGTATTACTAACTCTATACCCACTATAATATATATAGACTTATACTCACTATATAAGTGCTTAGTAAAGCTAGACACTATAAACGAAAAACGCCTTATAATTAATATTATAGCCCTCTATTAGTTATATAAGTATTATAAGCTTTCTAAGATCTAATAGGTAAACAGTAAAGATAACCTAGCTAATACTATAATAAAGGCAAAACCTAATAGGGCTTTATACCACCTTATTAATAATAATATCCTTATAATCTAAATAGAGAGATAGGTAATATATATAGCAGAGAAAATATTAGAATAATAGCTAATTTAAGCTATTTATGCTATTTATACTATTTATGCTATTTAGAGCTAGTTTTAGGCTATTTAAGAAGGATTTAGGTAATTAGCTAAACTAGCTATTTTTTGCTTTAAATAGATATTATTAATAATATCTAACTTATTATTTAATTTATATATTTAGATAGGCCTATTAGATAAGTGCTAGTATAAAAGAAGAGATTACTAGTATGGGAATAATTACCTATATCACCTAGTAGGTTAGATCCTAGCCTCTACTAGAATTTATAGCCTAGCACTAGAATAACTATAATCTAGTTAGATAAGTAGTTATATAACCTCTAATATTATATAACCTACCTCTATTAACTGCCTATATTATTTCTTTATGCTAGCTACTCTCTAGATACCTCTCTTTTTAATATATATATCTTAAACTAATATTACGCCCTATCTAACCCCTCTCTTTACTATACTAGTATTTTGGGAAACTAATAATTATACTCTATATAGTATTCTATAAATCCTTAGCTTATATAACTAGAGAAGCTATCTAAGAGAACTAGTTAATATAGATACTTTAGAATATTTCTCCTAAGGATCTCTAAGTATTTAGTATATTAACTTAGAAATACTAAGTATATATATTACTAATTAGACTAATAACTATATCTATTAATACTAAAATACTTTTCTATTTTATATTTAATTTTCTAAAACTTTACTAACTTTATAAATAAGTAGTTATTAAAGTATTTAATAAAGTTTATTATAATCTATTAGCTAGAAAAAGCAGTAAGTAATTAGATAAAATAAATACCCTTCTCTATATTATATTTAGCCTAAGTAGTAATTAGCTATATCTTAAATATTATATATACTAAGATAGTTATATTAATACTATTACTATATTTAATAAGGATATAGAACTTCTAGTTAGCTAGATTAGTAACCTCTAGAGCTGCTTCTCTCTTTTAGTTTATATTCTAAAGTATAATAACTTAAACCTAGTTATTAAGATATCTAATTTAATAGCTAGACTTATTAGTATTCTAAATCTTAGAGCCCCTAATATTATATAGATTAATATAGATCTTAAGCTAACTAAAGAAGTTCTAAATTAGGGCTAGATCTAACTTTACTCTCTTTTAATAAAGCTTAACTAGCTTAATAAAGCTAGACTTCTTAAGCTCTAGATAATTCTAAAGCTAAGTAGATATAAACCTCTTTAATACTAACTCTTAGCTCTAGGTTACCTAGAGACTATTTATAGTCTCTTTAATAATAACTAGAGTTATTAAGAAGCTAGTATTTAAAATCTAGATTATAAAGGCCTTAAGAGCAGTATCTTTAGTTAGTATAGATAATTAGAGCTAACTATTAGGTTTTATAGTATTCTGCTTAGCTTTAAGATACTTAATATACTTTATAAAGCTAATATAAAAAACTTTATACTAAGTAGCAATAAACTATATACTCTTAATAGTACTAAACTTATAGTCCTAAGAGATATTAATATAGTTTTATTATTACTATTAAGTTTATAGTTATAATACAGCCCTCTATAAAAAAGACTATAATAAATTCACCTAGTTTATAGATATAATTTAGGAAACACTATAGAGGCACTTTAACCTATACCCTCTACTAGTTAAGGATAATAATACAGAAACTCTATATATTTCTGTTAGTAAGCAAACCCTTATATAAAGTTAGATACACGCTCTAGCTAAATAGACTAGCGGAATAGTAATAGCGTGGGTAACACCGCGCTGTTATTATTACTATATATATAGAGTAACTATAGCTTTCTGAATAGAGCTTAAATCTATAGAATTTAAGAAAGTTATTATAATAAATATATATAAAAAGGATAATTTAAAATAGAGCAAATTAGTATTATCTAATAGTCTTAAAAATATAATATTTAGGTAGGAAAAGGCTAAGAATATAACTAGTAATAAACTTAGCGTGGAAAAAACTTTTTAGTATAGTTAAGGGTTTTTTGCCCCCCTATATAAGTAGGGAGTGTAAACGCGAGCCCGCAATGCCCCACACCCCTAGGTAATAGAGAATCTTAAGGTAAAGAGAGAGAGAGTTATTATTACTTAATCTAAGAAATTTAAGATTAATTGAAGAACTTTCTATAAGGTAGTATTTCTAGCTAGTATAAAGCTAAGTAAATTAACTAAATAATAAAATAATCTCTATATCTATCTATAGTCTAGCTAACTTAATATTAATAAAAAGTATAATTAGATATTAAGCCTTTAAGCTAGAAGCTCCCTACTTAGTTTAATAGAAATAAATAATTTTATTAAAGATAGATTAAAGAGATATCTAAAAGGAACCTACTAGAGAGATCTATTATTATTATTCTTATTTTATAGCTAACTAGGTAGTTACTTACTAAGAAATAAGTTTAGAAAGGCTAAAGAATTATATCTAAATAGTTATAAAGAGTTAAATTTATAGATTAAAGTACTTAATATAATAGTATAAGGTTATAAGGTTTTTAGCTATTATTAAATATATATCTATAAGCTAGATAAGTACAGAAAACCTATTAAAGTTAAAGTAAGATTTATTATTAAAGGAGATTAATAGCTTTATAATCTAAGGAATATATATTTTACTATCTTAGCTAGTATATCCTTTAGGACTCTTCTTATGGTTATAAACTAGTTTAATATAAACCTTCTATAATATAATATAGTTAATACCTTTATTTATATAGATCTTAATAAAGAAGTTTATATAGAGTTAGTACTAAGTTATTAAAAAAGTAGATATATTTTAAAGTTACTTAAAGCTCTTTATTATAGACTTTACTATTTACTATTTCTATAGTAATAATATCTAGAAATAGATTTTATAGTAAGTAGATTTAAGTAAGTAGTTAGTAAAAACTGCTATTAATATAATAGTAAGATTTTATTTTTCTTTTATATTAATAACTATATATTTCTATATCCCCCTTTTAAAGAGATTAAAGTAAGATAGCTAATTAGTAAACTCTAACTATAATATTACTTTAAAGAAGAAAAGGATATTTAGTAGTTTTTAGAGATTAAAGTAATTTAAGATTAATATAACTATAAACTATAGCATTTAATATCTTATATAAATAAAGAGACTATATCTAGAATATAGAGTTTCTAAGGGATTAACTAAAAGCCTTAAAGTTATTTTAGATACTAGTTTTACTAATAATATACTAAACTATAAGAATTTCTAATTCTTTATAATAAAGTTCTTTAGAGAGATAATATTATAGAGAGTAAAGAAGTAGAATATAGTTACTATATTAATTATAGAAGTAGAGCTTCTTACTCTCTTATAAGTAGTAAAGAAAGAAGTATTTATAAATTAACTTATTACTACTTTATAAATCTCTTTCTTAAATAATAAACTACCTAAATTTATATATTCTATAGCTATTAATATACTAAAAGTTATAATCTATTATAATAATTTATAAACTATAGATCTTATTATAAAGGAGATATTCTAATTATAGATAAAACTCTATTATATTAATATCTATAACTACTAGCTATAGTAAGAGGTTATAGAAGAGTATATTAAGGTGATTTATACTTCTTTAGCTAAATTAATAGTAGATAGATCTATAAAACCCCTCCTATAGTAGTTTTATAAGAGACTTATTGCTTAGTTAGGCTTTATTAATAAGTTATAAATAATTATAGAGGCCTAGAAAAGAGAGAAGTTATAAGATACTAATAGTAATATTAAGCCTGGATTTAAGTAGGCATAATACCTAACCTAAAGGAGTAACTCTATAGTTACTATACTAGTTGAATTAACTTACTAAATACCTTACTAACTATAATATTATAATAGTATAAGAAAGAGAGTATTATATTAATATTTAAGACCTTAAGTATATAATTTACTAGAAATTTAACTTATATAAGTTTATATCTTTTTCTACCTTTTTATAATTAAGTAATAACTTCCTCTCTAAAGTTAATAATATTTTTATAAGCTATATTAATAAGACCTTACTATTAATAGTAATACCTCCTTAAAATACTCTATAAGGAGCAATAAAGAGCAATAGAGAGTAGTAATCTCTCTTACTATAAATAAGTAATTCTATAAAATAAAGTAGTTAAATTAAGCTAAGATAAATAACTATAAAAGGAGTAATACCCTCTCTATATAATAATCCCCCTTACTAATAATATTCTTAAGCTATTACTGCTTAAATAAGTATATTATTACTAACTTTATAGGTAAAGTCTATAAAGCCTTAAGATATATAAGAAGATTAAGTTATAATACTATAATTAAGAGCTAAGAGCTAGAATGCTCTATAATAATCTATAGATAATATTAAGGAATAATACTAGGGAAGGGATTATAAAAAGATAAATAATAAGATTATAAAGCTATTAGTAGATATATTAGAGGTATTAAATAACTTTATATTAAATAGATATATTTAGATAACTTTAAATATGCTAGACCTAAGCACTTATATGCTGAGGAGCACAGTGCGCAGGGTTGGGGTTGACCGAGGGTGCCCCACTAGGCACTGCCCGGGGTGCCGAGTCCGGACGCCAAACCCGGGGGTATGGGGCGGCACGGTGGACCCGTCCAATCCGATGAGGGTGATCACCCGACGCTAAGGTACTGCCCCCGCCAGCCTGCTTTGCTGCTGCCCAGGGCAGAATTGCCCACCGGGCATTATGTCTTCGTAACTTCATGTTCTCATTCAGCTTCCTTTTGCAGATGCATTCAGATATTACGAGGGATGACGTCGGTCAGCTAGGCTGAAAGAGGCCTACGCCCGCCTGTGTGCGCAAATGTCTCTGCTTCCCACATCCCGCGCAAGAAGAGGTCGGTGACCCGCAAATTTCACGTGTAACAGACGCACATGTGTGTATAACTATGTCTCTTTTTTGATTTGAGCCTTTGCTCACCGACTTTGGACGCGGTAAAGGCAGCTGCCTACAGGTGCGCGATAGCTTGAGGCCGGGCCTACGTTTAACAGGCTTTCCTCTCTCTCGCATCAACGCCGTTTTCGAGTTGGACAATTCATCGAATATCTAACCGGTACCAAACCTGAGAAATGACTTTCTGGTCTTCCATTGCACGAAGAAGAGGTGCGATACAACCATGCAAGGAGATCATCAACCCCCCCCCCTTTCTCTTGTCTTTCTTCAATGTCGTCATCAAGACTTACGAGTATCTCTTGATGCATAACGTTTTCTTATTTTCTCTCAATATTTTCGCTCGTTCGTCCTCTGGCTGGCTCATCATAGTTGGAACCTTCACTGTCCTCGTAAGCCTTCTCCGTTTCGTCCCAATCAGCCGCGAGCATTTCCCTCACAGACGCCTAGCTTCATTGGATTTTTTTATCCGCCACAATTCAAGGCTAGGTACGCCGCCGCACGCACGTCTCGTGTTCAATTTGATCCATAATACCTCCAACCTGTACTCTTCATCGTGGCCAGCATACGACCCTAGTTGTTGAGCGAGCGGCTGACTCAACGCAGGCCACTCTATGGACGAGACGTGCAGCACAACCTACACTAGAGAAAGAGACCACGTTAGTTCTCGGTCTTCAGGGATTAGTCCTGTAACGCCTAGCAAACCAGATCGTCTTCTGCAGCATATGCATGACCCAGGGGTACCTGCCTCTTCCTTGGAATTTGGCTCATATCTTCGGTGAGTTGCTACCGATGACGTTCTGTTGGAATTTCGTTTCTTTGGTTTTGCTCCGGTCTTTGACTTTTCTCTTCGCCGTCCTGACTGATTCAGTTTTCGATGCTTTGCTCTGCCTTCCCGGCCCTCCTCCCGCCTGACCCTGATGAAAGATCTCACGCGAGGGTACGCCAAAGATGTCAAATGACCTGATGATCAACGATTTCTCGGGTAGATCAAGCAGATCAAGGCGACGCTTCGTCGTCATCCATCCGGAGAGGATTTCGCCGCGGGTGAGCTATGGTGAGCGTACAGCAGCGGGCATTTACGATACCTCCATCACGAATGACCGTGCATATCTTATCTCTCAAGAAGGTCGTCGATTTCTGAACGGGGCACTGTCGGGCTAGCCAATGGGGCCTTCCCTTGGCTGCCCAGTCGCTGAACTCGGAGGCTGTGATGGTGGGCGCAGGGTGATTATCAAGACACGCCATTTGGCTGATGGTATTCCGACGTCCCGTTGAGGGGTGGCAGTAGGCAGGCCATGCTCTATCGTGGCTATTCAATATCCCAAGGCATTGGAATTAGCATCTGACCGGGAACCTCGGGGGATGGAATCCTGCAGTGGTACTGACCCATCTTGGCATTTTCCATGGGCAGGGCGTTGACATTCCTTCGAGGCATGAACGGATATTCTGGTATCCGCAGAAGATTGGTGATCTGAACGGTAAAACTCAACTTGAAGGCTTTGACGGTCCTTCAACGACCGACCCTTGATCTTCAGCTCTGAGACCCCTTTTGCTATCAAAGTTCACAGATCCAGAGCTTCTTCCTATGGCATGCGATTAGAATCACTCAGGTTCTCATTGTTTCTCCTGTAAATCCGGCACTCACGCCCCCGAGGGAACGACACGGCCATTCTTGCGGAATACCGTTGATCTCTTGCCGATGCTGCTATGCTGTCCTTATTGCTCTTACCTATGAATGGAAAACCAGCCCCCTGAGCTTTCAAAATTCATTTAGTCGCCATACCCTCCCGCGCCGTGAAGACGAAACACTCTGAGGCGTGCACGGAATGAGCATCCTTCATTCGGTGTGCCATCTGTCGTGGTTCCCCACGCCGCGGATGTGCTCCGCGGCCAGGTTGTCGAGATTTCAAGTGGTGATGACTTTGTTTAGCTTCCTAGCTTCCTTCTATCCCTTTAAACCCATCATCCTTGTTGTAGATCTTAGAGATGCCTGCCAAGAACCGTCACAGATTGGAGTGCTCTTACCTCGACAGACGCAAATTTAGCAGCAGGCGTCTGTCTGTCCGTCTTGTCAAGTTCACGGACTTGCAGTTCTTTAATGTCAAGGCGCGCGCGCTCTGTATCTCAGACGCTTGCCCTGCTGCTTGCCTATAGCCTCTAGAAGAGGTTGATCCCGCTGTCCATGTTTTGTGGATTCTCGGCTTGTGATGAGCTGCTGAATACTCGAACGCAGTTAGTGGTTGCTGAGGTAATTGCTGTGTTGCAGATGAACGAAAATGCGTTACGAACATGATACCCTTACATTTATATTGAAGCGCGCAGCAAGTCGTGCATGTTTTGAAGGTGCACTTTGATCGCGCCACGCCCATTTGCTGCTTCACTGTCGCGATCGTCACTGTCCTGTCGCCCCACGATGCTTGGAGCGTCCTTGGCTTACGAGTCCAGGGTTATCGTCACGAGTATCCGGCGTTCACTGCCAAGGGTGGGAAAATTGGAGTTCATCAACTCATTCAAGACTATGGCTCTAACGCAAGAAAATATCCGTTGGTGTACAGTCTACTACAGGTATCCCGTATCTCTTTCAGGCAATGCAGGTATTTACAACTTGGAAATGATGGCGCCGGCGAACTCGTTGGTCTTGGCCTTGCCGCCCAAGTCACCAGTCAGGGCCTTTCCTTCCGCGAGGGTATCAAAAGCAGCCTTCTCGATTCTGTCAGCGTACTCGCCGAGGCTCATGTGACGCAGCATCATCATGGAGGAGAGCAGGAGGGCGGTGGGGTTGGCCAGGCCCTTGCCGGCGATGTCGGGGGCGGAGCCGTGGACGGCCTCGAAGATGGAGCACTCGTCGCCGATGTTGCCGGAGGGGGTGAGGCCGAGACCGCCGATGAGACCGGCGCACATGTCGGACAGAATGTCACCGTACAGGTTGGGCATAACGAGGACCTTGTCGTTGTAGGGAAGGGGGTCGGTGGTCATCTTCAGGCAGGTGTTGTCGAGAAGCTCGGCGTCGAACTCGATGTCGGGGAAGTCCTGGGCGACCTCGCGGCCGGTCTTGAGGAAGAGGCCGTCGGACATCTTCATGATGGTGGCCTTGTGGACAACGCGGACCTTCTTGCGGCCGATCTCGCGGGCGTGCTGGAAGGCGAAGCGGAGGACGCGCTCGGAAGCCTCACGGGTGATGAGCTTGATGGACTGAACGACGCCGTCGACGACGACGTGCTCAATGCCGGAGTATTCACCCTCGGTGTTCTCGCGGATCAGGACGGTGTCGACGTTGTCGTAGGGGGTCTTGTAGCCAGCAACAGACCTGCAGGGACGCAGGTTGGCGAACAAGTTGAAGGTTCGGCGGAGAGTCAGATTGAGGGAGACGTGGCCCTTGCCGATGGGAGTCTACACAACGACGAGGTCAGAACGACTGGTTTGCTACCTTATCACCAGGTGGGGTGTAAACATACGGCGAGGGGGCCCTTGAGGGCGATCTTGTTGCGCTTGATGCTCTCAATGGCGGCATCAGGGATGGCGGTCTTGCCGTCCTTGAGGATGGGAGTGACATCGACGGGCTCCCAAGAGACGGGGGCCTTTTTTTTCCAACTGTCAATACGGAAACTGCCAACTTATTCCACGAGGCGCAAGTGGATTCAACATACCTTAGCCGCGGCAAAGATGTCCTTGACAGCCTGGGAGATCTCGGGACCGATACCGTCACCCTCAATCAAGCTAACCGGGTAGTTGCCCTGTAGGATAGAAAAACCAAATCAGTTTCTCCGTCATAACGTATCTCGAGCTAAGCGTTGCCAATTGAGCCTTTTCACGCATACAACGGCGAGGCCAAGCTGTTGCAATTGCGCGCAAATTTTTATGGGGCGGGTAGAGACGGGAACATCGAGGTTGGACGTACGTTGGAGTCCTTGACACCGTTGAACTTGGCGACACGGTCGCTGCTGTAGAATCTGGGGTTCTGTCAAGGTCGTTAGCAAAAACCGTTCGTCTTCAATTGTTATGCTGCGACTCGAGGCTGCGGGATGCACGTGGATCTTCTGGGGGGAGGGACATCGGGAGATCGGGGAACGTCAGTTGCGCACCTGGAACTGGGAGACGGCGGCGGCGCGGGGAGCGGCGCACAAGACTTGCCGCCTCATGGGCGCAGCGAAGGTACGGGCGGCCAGCATCGTGACTGAAGTGTGAAGGGCAGCGGTCCTTTGGAGGGGAGAAGGGGACGATATACACCGGAGGATAGAAAACGGGAGGAAGTGGCTGTTCCGGGAAAGGTTCGTTATCGGGGGACGGGAATTTTAAGGTCGGGTAGGAAATACGTCGCAGAGGCACAAAGTGCCTACCAAACCGGGGTGCGGGTGCCAAAGGTGAGAAAATAAACCGCCGCTTTACCGAAAACTGCCTCTCGGCCCGGATGTTCTACGTGGAATAATGCTACTTTTTATTTCCCTTCTTCGCTATTCTTTGTAAAATTCTGTTCAGATCCCGCTTCCACGGTGTCCCATAGCTCATTCTGAGCTTCCAGTTCAAGGTTTTGCTTTAAATCGTCACAGTAGTCAGTAACTACTGCTAAGTTTTCATTCATCATTCGGCGTGGAAAAGACCCCGCTCTTTTCGGACATAAAGGTTACCAAGATCCCGCTTCTGTTCAAGTCCTAAGTCAAGCTCGAACCTCAGTCAAATGCCTAAAAAGCAGCTTGACGTTTGTTTTCTCTTGCATCGTTCTTCATCCCGCTAATCCATCCGCCCATCCGAGGTTGCCACGCAAAAGTGGGATTTGGGCCAGCACCCCTGGTAAAGCGGCGGTCTCTTCTTCAGTTGGAAAGAAAACATCCCGCGGGATTATCGATGACCGACCTCTAGCACCGACCGATGCCGAAGCTTCAGCCACAGGCGTGGCGCAGATTCCCCCACATCGCTCCTTTTTCTTTTTTTTCCCCCACTTCACAGTTCTTGTGTTCAACACTTGGTCAGAAGCCCATATGACTTACCTTGATACTCATGTTCTGAGCCACTAACCCATTGTCAGAGTTCTTTAGAAACCTGTCACGGTAATCAGTAAAAACCACAGAGTTGAACCTACTCATTCGGCGCAGAAATGTCCCAGTTTCCCAGGACACAAGGGTTACCAAACACAGCGTCGTTTGGTTCTCACATTAGATGGTTGAACCATCCGCATCAATGTTGATGGATAGCTTGCCCATCACGTAGACTACCTATAGGTACCATTGTGACAACCGCTGTGGTTTTGTGGGGTTATATAGATGCATGTACTTAAGGTCTGTCTCGCTGTTGAAGCGGGCGTCCGGTTCCTTTTCTTCGTCTCACGATACTGTCTTCCAACTTCAGTGGATGCCTGGATAGCAACTTACTTCCGTCCTTCGTCGAGCCGCAAACACCTCAAAGCAGCCTATACGGGACTAACCAGACCGCCAACGCCATTTGAAATACGACAAACAACAGCCAAAACAACGAAATAGAGAGGGAAGAACCCAATCATGAAGTCATCCGTCGCGCTGATTCTTATCCTTGGCATCATCCTCTCGTGGATTCAAACTGCCGAAGCCCACTGCCCGAGACTCCGTATCATGTGCGATACCAGAAACCCTGAGGAACCGTGCAAGGATATTAGGTTTCTCCGGAAACGCGACAGACAAGTCGCAATGGAAGAGGAAGAGAATCCGTGGCCAGTTGAGACATGAACATTCTCCAAGGGCGTCTGAAGGGGTCGGGACTACGGATGGCTGACTTTTGAGTTTCATTATCACGGCTTTTGGGAAGCGAGCGGTCACAGGGTCCAGTTTGGTTGAAGACGTTTCTGGAGAGACATGTCGAAGGCTGGCTGTCTAGAGGTTGGGGTTGGAAACACCATTGAAGATGACGACGGCGACCAGGACTTGAAACTACGTTGATGAGGATGTCAACCGAGAGTCTATGCACAACGACAAGATATATTAAAGCTTTGAGCCGCACAATTCACCGCCCATCCCGAGACCCGCTACTTCAAGCTCACTATGTATCTTCAAGCTCTGTTCCCTCTGAACTAAGCTGTCTCTATTTGTCTCAAATCAAACGAATCTCAACATTCGTTGTCGATCAATAGGCCACAACTGGTAGCCAACTTGCATATACTTCGGCCATCACTCCTCACTTGTGATGTTTACTATTCCGGTGAGGCCCGCAGTGTTGATGGATGAATGAGATGAGCCTTATGAGCCCTGTCGTCAGCAACTAAGCAGAAGACCGTTTTTGATCAAATCGACGCGATGATATTTTGCACAGCAGTGCTATATGCACAATGCCAACCAAACTGGGGTAGTTCCCACTGCTGTTGCTGCCCATGACGCTTCCACTGCCTCTCTTGTCCTGTCGCCGTTGGTATCGGTTACAATTATAGCGGGATAATCAGTGCTAGCGACGACCATAACCAGGGCAGGAGAATAAAAGTTCTTGGCCCGTGGCTGGCGAACATAGTCACAGACGCAGCCCTGATATGAAGTCGTCTTCTCGCTACTTTGATGCGCATATTTGCCCAGCGCACTAATAATATAGCACCCAACGACTCAAAAATACCACCACCAAATCAGCAATAACACTCACAGCACACAAACAAACCAAGCAAGATTAGGCAAAAGTTGCAAAAGGAAACTCCTCGACGGGGAATTGAACCCCGGTCCCCGGCGTGACAAGCCGATATCCTCACCACTAGACTATCGAGGATTAATATTATTGGATACTGCAGGACTACACAAAGGTGGATAAGAAGCTAACGACGCCCATTCTGCCAGCTCGCTTACGGTTAGTAACGCATCACCAATCCATTCCGCCCAACAGGGACTCTTCAATGATTTCCTCGATTCAATGTTTAATACAAGAGCAGCTGCTGTTCGTAATCGTTTAGTGGCACATATCTGGTGGTTGCGGCTATTTTAACATCCGAAGTCATCGGAGACTGGCGATACTGGACATACTTCAAAACCATTGTGTATCATTATGTAAACGCTCCAAAAATTCTCCATCTGGTTCTATTCCGAGCTCTGTTCTTCCCAACTTGAGCCAAATTATTGTCCCATGTACTCGATCGTCGACATTCCTATCGCCTAGCCGACCCTTACAAAATCGACCGATCCGCAAGCATGTTGAACAGCGGATTCCGCAGCTTCGAGACGCTCATCCATCCGCCCTCTGGAATTTCCACAATCGTCCCGTCGATGCAGACCTTGCGCCAGCGAGGATCCGTCTCCCCGATCGTCACTCTGATCTCTTCAGCATCCTCGTACCCAACATAATCCTCGCCGCCGCCGTCGCCGTCCTTCCACTTCATGCCAATGTGCGACCCCTGCTTGTACGCGGCCATCATGATCTCCATCGTCTTCTCCGCGCCGACGTCGCCGAAGTGCACCAGCTTCAACCTGCCCTGCAGCGGCCCGCTGCCGGGCGAGATGGTGAACGTCTTCTCGAGGTTCGAGACCAGAGCCGCGAGGACGTAGTTAAAGCTCGACCTCGGGATCTGCCTCAGGGCTCCTCCCGCCTCGCCATCCGAGGGACCGTCCCGGACCGCAACCCGCGCGTTGTACGAGTGGTTTTCCTTCAGCAGCTCTTGCGCGACCATACCGAAGCGCTTGTCGCCGTTCTTGCGGTACTCGGGGGTGTCGCTCTCCCAGACGAGCTGGGCGTGGAAGCCGTAGCTGGCGACGAGGGCGCCGAAGAGGTGGTCGACGCTCAAGTCGTGGCGGGTCACGTCCTCGAACTTCTCGGCGCCGGGCTCGGAAGTGTATGTCACGAGCCGGGCGCCGGTGGAGAAGTACGCGCGGAAGCTCGGGAGCGGGGCGGCCGTGCCGAAGAAGAGCGTGCGGAGGCCGAGCACCATGTGCGACGGGCCGGCCTCGGTGTATAGGGGCTTATGGGATGAGTGAAAGTTTGAGTTTCCGGTGCCGAGCGGCAGGATGGCTATAGTCGGCAGAGCCGTCGCGGTGTCCGTTTCCTCGCAGCCGTTGAGAAGGTCGACAACGCCGCCGTCGCCGCTTAGGAGAACAATCGTTTCGGTCTTGGCATGTGATGATCCGCCTGCGATTCGTTGCCTTGCTGCCCAACTCTCTTTTGCGAAGTTGCGGATGCTGTCGGCGTCTTTTGTGACCAGGACGTTGAACCTATCGGACAGACCGTTACTCTCTGAAGACAGGCCGCCAGGGGTTTTCTGGTCCGCGAGAATGACTAGTGGTTGAACGACATTGTCCCAGAACTTTGGGGCATGGCCTAGACCGGACTTGGTGGAGACGATGAAATGCACGTCGTGGCTGCCGAGTTTAGGGTTGAGGTGATGGGGAAACCGTGAAAGCAGTAGACCGTTGGTGAGCTCTTGGGGTAGATCGCCGGAGACGAAGAATATATCTAGCTGATAAGGGAAGTCCTTGGCTTCGGGGTCTTCTCTTAGCGCGCAAATGATGGGGCTCGAGTTGAGTTGGTGATTTGCTGGAATGATGAAGACAATTTCTTCTGGTCGCACTGACTCGCTGCCGCGCTGAGAGGTGAAGCTCAGCTTACCGTCGATGAAGGTGGCATCGAGGGCAAGGCGGGGTACGAGGCCGTGATCGCGGGGCTCAAAGCCCAGGGGTTCGGCGATATCCATGGTGATTGACGTTATGGTAGTCTGAGGTAGGTTCGTATAAAGGTACCAGCGTGTAAGTATCTTTAGAGACTCGTGAGGCTTTTATCCGTCCTCGGTGAGATAATAGTGTATACCTTAGATGAGAAGTTGCCGTGACGTTTCTGACAGAGAGATTGGGGAATGCGGGACTAAGACAAGGAAGATGACGGCGCCCGTCAGCCTGTTGAGGCAGGTGCCGGTATATCTGCGAGGTTGCTCACCGTAGTCTCAACAAAGACTACCTAAGCCGGATACGCTAGGGATAAAAGACCTCACGCATCCAATTCCGAACGAGGAAACCGGAAGCCGTAGCGAAGTGGAATTGTAAGCAGACATGAACGTTCTGTTGCATGTGCCTGACAAGGTGTGTCATCCGGCCAGCGACCCCCTGCTGGCAGCTGAAGTCTACGGAAAACAGCCCTGTACCTACCTACTTTGACAGTGGTCTGCAGGCTGGTGGGGCAGATCTTGCAATCTCAAATTGCCTATCTCAGGGCTATACAACCACTAGAACGCTGCCTGGTATGGAAAATTGGTCCTTGACTCCAAATTTAGGTAGCTACCTTACATTACCTACTTAGCTAAGGATGCCTTCCTCACAAACTCGCGCATCCTCAAAGACAACAACGCAATTAACCTTAAAATAGCAGAATTCGTTAGTCTGATTCACAGAGCAAAAGGTAAGGTAGGCAAAATGATGGGAGCGGGGTTCGAACCCGCGCACTCTCACGAGTAACAGAGCTTAAATCTGTCGCCTTAGACCACTCGGCCATCCCACCGCGTATACCGAATTGGGATAATTGTGGTCTCCAATCCGGACTATACGTGTGGGCGGCGACGAGCATTCACTTTGTGCGCGGTGGGGTCCGCATTCCGACACGCCGTGAGCATCCCTTGGGGAGTTCGTCGTTGACGCCGTGATTTGCTCGGTAGGAGGGCCGGGGTTAATGAAGATGGGCGTCGTCAAGGGTACAGGCACTGGCCGCGCTTTAGCGTAGGTTCTGGTCTAGGTCGGTCAACTTACACACACTCCCGCCTTTCCGCCGATATGCTACCCACTACCACCACTTACTAAGCTTGGGACGATCCAGGGGAATACCTCGTGATGCATGTTGTTCAACTCTGCTATTTTGCTTCTCCTTGGCTAAGTGATTTCTTCTCCCCTCGCTTTCGTCCATCCATCACTTCCCCCCCGCACGCGTCATCGGGCCCCAGTTCTCCCTCGGGTTCATCTGGTATCTGACCAACTTCTTGCCCTGGGTACGCTTACCCAGCTGTGCCAGCTTCTCGTCGAATACAAGCGTCTTCCGCAATTCGTCTGGAGACGATCCCTTCTCGCTCTTGTCCGCCGCCTTCTCCGTCTCGAGTACTTTCTTCATCTCCACGTCCGCTTTCTCGCCCTGCTCCGCATCCTTGCCCTCATTTGTTTCCGTTTCGATTCCTGCCTCTTCCGTCGTCGACTTCGTTGTGCCGTTGCTCTCTGCCTTGTCGAGACCAAGCAGCCTGTAAGCCGGCATCTGCGGGTTGATCTTGTCCGTGCGAACAGGCGCCTTCTGGCGAACCCATTCCCGCATGACGAACCAGATCGCCTCCCAAGGAGCGTCCGTCTTGACGCTACCAGGTCGGCAATGGCTACGCGTGACACGGAACCCAAGATGCCTCAGCGCGCCTCTGAAAACGTCGTCAGGTGGCTGCTGTGTGTTGAGCGTGCCGGCGAGCTTGCTAGGCATGACGAAGAAAGGATAGTGATCAATTCTGGCAAGCTCTCTGTCCTTGGGGTCAATCGCCTCTTCGGGCTCTGGGCCGGGGATGTACTCCTCGAGGGCGGTCTGAAGCATGCCCTCAATTCTCGTGGTAGTCTGGTAAACACTCTTGTCAACCGTGGGAATAAGGTCGAGGATGCGCCCGATGAACTCGGGATTGTGCAACGGGCCGCCGTACATCGGCCCGGCGATGTGCTGCGTAGAGCCGCAGTGCTTGCAGTGCGAGTCGGTAGGTGGCCCTTGGGAGAGGCCGTGTTTGTAAAAAAACCCGTCCTTCTTCTTGGGGTAAGGACGGCTTCTCACCATGGGCTGTGTTTCCCATGCAGAGCATCCTGGGCAGTTATACATGATCATGGTCTTGCCGCCTTGGTAGTTCACAGCGTCTTTCGACTTGCGGACTTTGAGAAAGATTCGACAGTAGAAGTCGATTGACAAGGACAGCTGCGGCTCGACGGTCAAACCGTACCTCGCCGCAGCGCTAGTCAGGGCGTGAATAATAATGCGGAGGCCAACTTCGTGGGAGTGAAGACCCTTGATAGGCACACCGCCATACAGCGAGAAGCTCTTCTCCGCGTAGCAATGGCCTGCCCAGTGACTGGCGTCGGTGCAGGTGACGCAAAGAAGGCCACCATCGTCCCTAACGGCCTGGACGGCGGCATCGATAAAGGGCGCGGCGGTTCCATAGGGGTCGAGGTCGATGACATCGTACTTGTTCTCCTTGCTGGGGTTGCCAAATCGGTCTCTCTTGGACAGGTCGTCTGCGATGCGCCTGTACATGTGTGCAATGGCGTCGTCATGGTTCGCCACGATCTTGTCGTCCAGGCCGTTGTGCTTCGCGTTCAACTTGATAGACTGAACAGCAGACTTGGTGAGATCGTTGGCCGTCACAGACGTCACAAACGGCAGCTCATGCGAGTAACGTAACGCGCGAAGTCCAGAGGCGGAGAGGGCATCGAGAACCGTGAATTTCGGTGGGCTCTTGGTGGGTGCGGACTTGTCCTCTCCATCCTTGTACTCAGCCGTAGCTGAAATCTCTGCCTGTTTGGTCTTGGCATTATCGTCTTCGTTGATGTTTTCTTCGGCCTTGCCAGGTTGCGCCACGCCATTAGTGCTCTCTGCAGGCTTTCCGTCGTCTGTAACCTGAACCTTGGCCGGTCTGTCGGCGCCCTCATCCCCAGCACCACGCCGCCTCTTTTTGTCTTTGCGCTTGAACGCAGGCTGCGCTGCTTTACGCTGGATCACCTCCTCGCCATAAGCCCTGATGGCAAGGACAGAAAGATCACGGTTGAATTGCTGAATCGGATTGTAGAAAACCTGCTGCTTTCCCTCCTTCCCTGCGGCTTCGGCGGGTACCAGAATGACAGCTTTGCCTTCCTTTACCTCCTTGAAATCCTTGCCATCGTAAGTGATGACATCGTCTCCAGCGCTCATGGTGTTAGCGGGCAGCTCCTTGGTGGATAAATTGCTGCTCAGTCTGGCGAATGGGATGACGCTTGTTAATACTGGTTGGCTGTGGTTTGCGACTGAATGAATCGTGGGGTGTGGTGCTCCCAGTAGCCTCGGCGTGACTGATCGATAAAATTGCTGGCTTACAGCGTGGTTGACTCGTCGAAGAGCTCCTCGAATGTGCGGAATTAACATGCAGACATGTCATGTGATGGGTCACAAATTTGGGTCGTCTACTTCGATTTGGCTCGTTGAAGTCAAAGGTCGTCGCCAATCTCCAAGAAATTTCAGTGGGTAGTTTTATTTTGCCGAAGGCGGTGAGTCACTTCGCCTCTGACTTTGAGTTGCCCTCATTGATACTTCTTTCGATTACAGCCATATCAAGGCTCCGTTGTTAGTGTTTCCCAGTAATAACCACAAGGCCAAACCATCCGTTGTTTTCTTATCGTTAAGATACATGGCCACTTTGTCTTGGTCGCCGCCGCCAAAAAACCATGATGAGAATCCCGTCTCCGTTCCCCAGGGTAACCTTAGCTTAACATCAGTAACACAAGCTCTTAGCACAACGTTCCTTGTCAAAAAATAGCTGATAGCTTCTGACCACCCTCACTTCCCCTTCTCCTTGGTATCAGCTGTAGCATCAGGTGAAGTGGCCGATGCAGACAGCCTGGAGGCAATGACTGAGTTGCGACCGTTGTTGGCCGGTGCCTGGCCTGTTGTGGCGGGCCCGTGGTCTTTCTCTCCTTTCTCGGGAGCCCTCTGTCCACTCTGGAGGACAGAGCTGGGAGTGTACACAGCCGGTATGTTTGCCTGAATTGTTTGCTTGGCTTCCCAATACAGGTCGAAGCACTGGACGATGGCTTGGTCGACTGTCATATCTTCGGGAACGACGCCGGTGTCGAGGACTTTTTTGATGTGGTCCTCAACATCGCTGAACTCGGCCTGGTCAGAGCGGTAACGGTCAGGAAGACCGCTGTTGTGCAGAAGCGCGAGAATGCCAGCATTGACGGTGTTGGTGGCTGCAATGATGGTAATTGGCGTGCCGTTTGGGAATGAGATGGAGCTAATGGCTGTGAGGACAGCGCCCAAAATGATTTGAAGGATGTAGCCGAACCAGCGGATGGTGCTCATGCCGTGGTAGAAATAGAAGTACTTGGTGCGCATCCAGATGACGTCTCGGTACAGACCGGGAGGAATGCCTTTCGGGGGGTAGTACCAGCACGTCGCGTGAAGTGCGATATGGCCTTCAGTGTCCTTGACACCGCCGATGCCGTGAGCGAAGATGGCCCACTCTGATGGGGTAAGAAAGCGGTATCTGAGGCGCCGAGGTTTCTTTTTCTTGGGTTCAGTATTGGACTGAGGTTGGAAGAAGCCTGTCAGTGTATCCAGTGCCCCCTTGTCTTCGTCTTGCTTGGCGTTTTTATCAGCAGCTTCCGACTCGGCCTGAATCTCCATGGCTTCTTCTCTATCCGACTCGATGCCATCGAGCTGGAGAGGTGGAAGGGCTCTCATAGCTGACATGTAAGCTGCACGCCGGATGTCGGAGACCAGAGCTGGGTAGTATCTGCAGGAGTGAGCGTGTCGGATAGTACGAAGGCTTACAGAAGCAGTCCAGAGAAGAATCCAAGATCAGTAAATGGCAAAAACAGCGTCCGGAGCTTGACGTCGAGGATTGGAGGTCGTCGTTATGAGGTGGATGAGGTTGACAGAAAGGCAATCCAATGGGATCAGTAAGACGCATTCGTAAGAAAGCCGTCGGGGCGGCTGCAACGTGCCTTCCGATTGAGGAATACAAACATCATTAACTTGGAAGTTGCGTTGGATCATCGTGGACTGGAAGAAAGAGCATGTATCTCCTCGATGTCTCACAGGAGGAAGGAAAAGGCGTGATATTATGGATTTTAAGGTAGGTACGCTTTGAGCAGTATTGGGGCCGCCTTCCACCATCTTCAACTTCCACAATTGTCAGCTTCTAACATAAACTTTGCCTGTCTACCTAGAATGAAAAGAGGGTGTTTTCCGTTTTGACCGATAAAGCTACTTAAAAGACAAGGACAAACCGGTCCACTGACTTGCGTCAGGCCGTAGGAGGCGAATTTAACAAGACCGCCGTAAGAAAGTACCCAAGTTCCGATTTATTCTTAATTCATTCCGACGGCAGAGAGTTCGTCTTTGACGTGGACAATCCTGAGGTTATCTTCGGCCTGGTGAGTCATCCACAGCCTCTACGCCATCAACCTC
Organism: Colletotrichum neosansevieriae; assembly: GCA_036785495.1. Classification (NCBI taxonomy): domain Eukaryota; kingdom Fungi; phylum Ascomycota; class Sordariomycetes; order Glomerellales; family Glomerellaceae; genus Colletotrichum; species Colletotrichum neosansevieriae. The sequence goes on from JAVHLV010000444.1 coordinate 21,752, forward strand.
GGCCCTCCCACAATATGTCCATCACAGCCATTTCTTCTCATTGCTCTTCAGTCTATTCTTATCATCAAGCACACTCAATCATCGGCCGATTGGTCCAGTGGTAAGATCCTTGCTTTGGGTTCAGTTTAAAAATAGTTAAGATTGTCTTGCAGTAAAGAAAACAAGCTTCAGGTACTTTATGGGTGTTTGATAAAGATGAGATTGCGTAACGTGCTTTAAGCAACGATACCTTAAAATGTAGGTCTTCTCTCTCTCTCTAAAAATAAATGTATAAATAAATAAACACTGTATACGTTGGTTTACCAAAGTCGCGAAACTATGTTATAAGCCGACGTTGAAAAGGATGACGTCGGTTCGCGGGACGTCTGAATACGGTATACGGAAGATCCTGTTCCTCCCTCTCGAACTCCACGTCGATCCGGGATGCTTAATTCGGATGAACTCCAAATCTACTATATTGCCACGAAGAAATGCGACGCATGATAAGTATGAATCCAGGTTGCTGGGACCGACCAGAAGGAGTGTCATCTTGCGGCTTTCTGGCGAACCGAATCAACTCTTCGCGCTAGCTTTCCGTTCGGTGAGGATCGGGTACAAGTCGGTGAGTTGCGCCCTCTTGGCGCAAGACTACCCGCCGGGCAGATCTACGTGCTCGTCCGGGCCGGAATCCCTTGAAATTGCCACACGAGTTGTTTGTGGCAGTAGGACCGGTGTAATGCCACCAAATAGCTCGCAACGAGTTCCTGCAATCAGTTACCGGAAGATGGCAGATCGCGGGGACCTGACCGATTTACCAGTCAGAGACGAGGTGGTGTTGTGAGGAAGCCCGGTGAGCAGCTCTGGGCTGCAAACAGGCGGGGAACTTGGGGAAATGGGGGGAATGATTAGACGAACCCTGCACCCTTCCAGCTAGGGACGTCAAGCCCGCTTGGCTTTCCGGGGAACCACACCGGCAATGCAAGCACTCAAGTTGGGAAGTGTGAAATCCTTAGTGGACAAAGTTATGCGCCTAGAAGGTGCATTCGGGCAGGTGTTCCTGAATATTGCAGATGTCAAAGCCAGGCGCTTTTAGGAAGGCCCGGAAGAACCCGCGCTGAAATGCATCATTCCGTGGTGCTCGAATCGCGGTACGTTACCTAGGTACAGTATGTAATACCTTACCTATGCTCCGGGGGAAGCTTGGCTCGTATCAATGCAGGTCCGGTGGCTCTGCGCCAGGGCTCTGAAGTTGAGGAAGCGGGAGCTAAAGCCACACCGTTACGAGGGCGGTGATTGAAGACCGGCCGGGGTACCGCCCCGTGAACCCCAGAGTGAAAGATGAGCAGCGGATATATGCGGAGTGCGAGATGGAGTGCAATCCGGGATTTCTTTCTCTTTGCCTTTATGAGGATTCGGTGATTTGAGACGACCGAATTTGAATGACTGAGCAATGAGGTGATGTGCTCAGGGTCATGTTTCCAATTCATCTCCTAAGCACATCGGTTGGCGATGGAGGCTCTCTTGCGCGCGCAGGCGTGCCAGATTTATCCGGGGCTTTGGTGTCCGGAGGCGTCTCGTGGGGAAGAGAACGAGAGTCCTGACTGAGGCGGCAAAGGAGTACCTTAGGGACTCAGGGGGGGCGTATTGCCGACCTACCTACCTAAAGCCAGGTGAGGTTAGCAGAGCAATGCGCATGTCGAGACAAAGCATGGTGCGCCTATGAGGCAGTGGAGGCAAGTTATTGGTCAAGCAAGGCCTGCCTATCTCAGCAAGGCCACCTCATCTCACGATATCTGGGCAAGTCGCGGATATGAGCCCGTCGGTACTCTGTACACTGGAGGCAATGAGCAAACAAAACACGCCACCAGACGATAGCGGCTGCAGTTGCAGGGCCCTTTTCCCCATTCATCATCCCCATAGCGCTCCGTAGCGGTATTTATGCGCTGCATCTGAGGCGGAGAAAAGCAAATTGCAGAAACAAGAACAGCTGAGGAGGCTGTGAGAATCCGGCTCGAAACGGGAAAGAGGAAGCACCGAGAGCAAGGGGACGGGCTCGTCAGGCAGGCTCAGGATTCGAATCAGGAGGAGGTGGAGTCTATCGGCGGGTGTTCCCATCGTCACTGATTGACTGACTGACTGACTGACGACGACGACGATGAACCATGTCGCCATTGTGCTGCTGTAACTTACCCTGAGCCCAGAGGCTGGGGGAAGTAGTAGTAAAGCCTGGGGATTGGGGATTGGGGTTTGTTTGAGTGGGCGCGAGGGGCGAATTTGGCCGAGACTACCCTTGAGCCTTAAGCCAAGAGCCAAGGAGCCCCGAGCCACCCCCATTGAATGAATAAGGTACCTTAAAGCGACAGAAGAAAACGCCAGGGCACTGCAGGTCAATTCGGCTCGGGTGAGGTGATATCGGCGGCCAGAGAGGTCCGGAGCCGGGGTCGGTTGAACCTAAGATTCCAGGGCGCTTCTGGAAAGTAAGAGGACCCCCCTGCTTGCTTAAGCCCTCTCCTTCACCCCCGCCGCCACCCCCCGCGGTCTGGGGCACATCTTTCGATGATTCCCCACAGATAAGGTCACAAAACACCTGCCTACCTCCTACCTACCCAGATCCTGCTGCACCCCTCCACGCCCCTCCCTGTCTTGATTCCTTCAACTTAGCCCCTTCCTGGCTTCCCGTTCGACACAGCTGAATGACGGAAATTGCCCTCCGAAACCCTTCTGTCGGTTTTCTCCCTAGGTAGGGAGCGAAAGAAACGAAAGTTGCTTCGCCTATCTGTAGAGTATCTCTAAGCTAGAACCGCACCGGCATCTTCCTCACAGCCGCAACTCTGAGTAGGTAGTTCGATCGCTCAATAATCTCTTCTACCTATAATGAACGAGGAACAGTCCACCTTCGGCATAGGTGCGGCAAGCAAGCTTCCCTTGAACGGAATGAAACACAAACAGCCCATGCAGCCCGGCAGCCGCACGCCTAGAGGATTCCTTCTGCAAGGGCACACATCTGGAATACCGCTCGCGCGCAATCTCACCACTGTTCGGATTCGTTTCCGGCTCTCCCGCCTTTGCCCCTAGAAGTACTGCCACAAGTCTAGGGGTAACTTTCGTCGCCTGATCCCGTCTTGACAGTGAGCAGTTTGCTCGCCGCTGGTGGCCCAATTCAGCCGGCGCTACTTGACGTCGTCCCGCTTCTCCGATCTCCGCACATTTTACCCGAAATCTCTCTGCTGCCAAACGGGATGTTCCAAAACCTGGAGGACGTCCCAGCAGCATGAGGCTGATCTGTGCCGCTGTTTGGGCAGACACTGCAACATCTCAATGGAACGCGGGGTTATCAAGGTCCAGAACGACCCATTCAACGCCTCTATCGCCATGCTCGAACATTGATTGACCAACGGGATACCAGCCTGCTTGCATTGTCTTCGAACCCCGGAAAACCTCAGTCAGAGTACTCCGGGGTATTGATTGTCCTGACTTCCTGATTTATACAGGTCAGAAGCGCGGCTTGAGGGAGACACTAAAATCGCACCGAACCCTGCGAAGACCTACGCGTTCCACCAAGCAAGCCGCCCTACTATAATGTCAGACTGTCACCTACCCGCCTAGGCTATTGAACTTATGCGCCATCTCGGCTGGGGAAGCCTGGTACTCATGGGAATGGGACACTCGATATTAGCGGTTACAACACGATAGCAGCTTCGGACAATGTCGCGAGAGGTATGCCGACTGAACGTGGCTATATCCTCTCGTCGATCAAGTGTCTGATACACTTGCCTTCCCCTAAACCCACTGTCACACGCCGCGCAGATCAACTCGTATTGGCGCCGAGTTGCAGCTTGGGCGCGACATTTGATCAAAGGTGCCATTCATGTCTGCTCGGATGCCGGAGCCCGCCCCGGACGATGATACTCCACTGCTTCAATGTGCATCCGGAAGCCAAGTCCTCTTGACATTAACAACTCCGAGTCAACATCGCTCGCGACAGCCATGAATGTTCAACGTACAAATGGGCTTAGATTCATATTTAATACGGGAAATACACCCTCCAATGAGTCACGTCGTCCGCCAACAACACACTGGGATACAGTTGCCCGGACTTGCAAATCCCACGCAATCAATGCCAGACTGGCGGTGGATGCTGCGCGATAAGGCGTGCTGTCCCCCGCATGCCGGGCAATACACAACCCGACCACTCAAGAGGCGCTGATAGGATTGATGATTCACTAGGGCTTGAGATCTGCCCGCTGTGCAGCATAGCTGCGTCAACAGTACCGCAGTGTTGAGCGCGATGATGTCTGCGACACAATATGTACAGCACCGTTGATGGATCAGTGCACCCAGCCCTTCACGCTGGTACGAGGCGCCGAGCGCAGCTCGGAACATGATTCGGCGGCAATTTGCACAGCTTTGAGCCGGTCTCTAAAGACACAAGGCAATGCGTACGTCGGAAAAGGCACTAGACTTTTACTCGGGACGGATAATAGCTCAAGGAGCCCCCTAGAACCGGATGCTTGGCCTTGCAGACAAGGTGTCGCCAGTGAATACCTCCTATAATCTACGGTTTGCAAGGAACGAAAACGGCTGGAAAGAGCGGTTAGGATGGCGCTTTGCCTCAATCTAGGGATCGTCATGCTAGGGTCCTTGCACTTTGCTCACACTGGTGGATGGTCAAACAAATCCGGGGCAATCAGGCCTGCTACCTCGCCCACAATCCCGATGTAACCTGGACGCTCTCTTGTTTTCCAGGCATCGGATGGTGTCTCTTCGCTTGAAGTCGCTCTCTTCAGAATCCAGACATCCCAAGACGTCCACGAAATTTCTCGAACGGGAGAAACTGTCACAGCAGGGGGTTGAGCAATGGTAGCTGATCTTTCCGCCCAGTTTGGATCAAGGCTCCGGGTGTCCCAACAAGGTTGCATAAAAGCACGCCTTTTCCCCCACAACCCCATAAAACGACGTCAAAACGCACCTGGATGCTGGGGTGAATTTCGTGGGGCAGCTCGTGGGGGCTTACAACGTCGACACCTCCAACTTGCCCGAGTTTCCTGAAGAGGGGTCGTGCAGGAAATGGCTAGACCAAGGCCGGCGACCAGGAGCCAGCCACATGTACTTCGGAGTTACGATAAGGCACATCATCGGCCGGATGTCGTTGGCGACCCGGCCTTCACCTGCCCCTGATATCAACCTCGGAGCGGATGGCGCCATAGCTTCATGCCTGTCAAGGGCTTTACCAATGTGCATCCGCAATACAGCCGGAAGATAATTAGGCGGAAGAGATCCGAGTCCCTGTTACTCCCAAATCCGATTCTCAGCGTCAAGCGCGACCGGACAGGAGTTACCACTCCCTATCGGTGGCATTCGCTTACACGCCTCATCGATCGAGGTCTTCATCCCAGGGACAGGCGATCATCCCCCCACACTTTCATCATTCAATCCAAATTCGGCCATCTTCTCCTTCGAATCGCGGCTCCAACCCCTTCCCCACGCCGAGATCTGCCAAGTTCAAAGAGGGAGAAGGCAGCCTTGTTCACCTCCCAGCTGGTCTCAGCGTATCTGACGTTATTGCAATCCTGTCTCAACCCTTGGGATCTCGTTTCGACGAGCTTATCGACAGAGGACTGGTAACAATACCTCTTTCTAGAGTGCAACGCCGCAATCAGCTGCCTTGTTGAGCGACGTGGACGTTTGAGTTGGCAATAACGAGGCAGCCAGCCAGACAGCCAAACAGCCAGACAGCAAACTGTTTGCTCGGTTGCCGAAATCATGAGCCACTAAGCTTAGGCGTTTTCCCAGGGCTTTGGTTTTGATCTATCGCCCAAGCGGACTTAGCAATGAGATATCTGCGTCATGTCTCGTCTCGTCTCTCCCGCATCCGCCTACGTTCCGCGGTTCCCCGGTGGCATTGGCCGCCTCAGTTACCAGTATGAACGAAAAACAATGCCCAACGCTCTAACGCGGCCTCGCCCGCAAATCGTCTCAATCCTCTTCGAATCGGAACACATTACAATTATGCCAGCTACGACATACCGCACTTCCCAGACTCCCTACGTCCTTGCGCCCCACCCCCTCGCTTCGTGGCTTTCGTGATCGACTGGCAAAGGCCTTTCCCCCCCCCTTCCACCAAGAGACCACACAGACTACGTACCGCGTCACGCATCTATCAGGAGAAATCAACCTGCAACCATCACATCGTCTCGCGTACCAATGCGCCCAAAGTCGACGTGTCGTCTTGACTATTCTGGCGGTGAAGAGGCTTCTCGAACACACAGTCGAGCAACATTGTACGTGTTGACTAGCCTGTGTGTGTCGAGAGAGGCCAATGCAGCTCCCGGAGACCACCATACTAAAACATCAAGGAGGTGTTGAAGAGGCGCCAGCTCTCTATCTGGACTATTCGCCGTCTGTCGCGAACTATGAACTCTTGCTCTGGTTGCGGTAGTCACCAGGCGCCTGGTTCGCAAGACGTCCGGTGTACGAGCGCCCAATATAGGAATACTTTCGTTTTTCTCCTCCTTTGTTTTTAAATTTCTTTTATCTAGGTGTTGTGCAGCCAGCGGACGCCAGTGTTGCACCACATCTGAAACCAGGATTGTAGATCCCCTACAACTATACGGCATCAGCTGTTGTGAAGCAGTTGCTCTCCTGGTCTCGTTGCAAAAAGAGGCGTGGTCTGGCATGCTTGCACCCAATGGACAAGCCACTACTGACGCTCTCACATGTGACAAGTCTTCGTAAACGCAGCCTCACCATCCGGCTCTGCCCAAGGCATGCGACGTGGTTCGCGCGAGCGAGCGCAGCCACCCTCAGAGAGAGGCGTATGAGCTGAGAAAGAAGCATGCACAACACGTGCCTTGACTCACCTTGCCAATCCAACAAAAAAGTCAAGGTCCCTGTAGCATTCAACGACTCGACCAGAAAACTTGGCGGAGAGTCCCCAATTCGAATCGTTCTGCGCTGGAGTTGCGCTCCAGAATCTATGTTTGTGAAAAAGCACAATTGAGGCACGACGGTGGTGATGATGAGACCGGACTTGGCTGCTGCTAAAAGAAAGTACTCGACGAGAGTGCTCCAGTGCTGCCCCAGTGGCCCCCAGTGAACAACACGGCCACTATAGCACCTTGCGTTCCTGACCCAGCCGACCCAACATCCATCCCTTCCAAGTTTGACAAAAAAAAAAGGATATGTCAAGGCAAAGAAAGATCAAAGGAAAAGTAATTATTCCCAGAAAAATTTCCCGCCAACAAGACAAACACGGGGAAGCTTCCAAGTCTGGGTCCGCTTGACAGAAACAGGCCAAAACTCTGAGTCGTCGTTAAAGTGTAAAGTGTACGTACACGTATCATCTCGTAACTTAGGTACCTGACACGCCCCCAAAACCGGGGAATCCGACTGTCATCACGGCCTGGGCTGGGCTGAGCAAAAGGGGGGGGGGAAAAAAGGGAAGAGAGCGGCATATGTAGGCTATCCGCAGGCTCCGGTATCATGCTTTGCTTGGCCCCTCTCTCCCTTTCAGCTTTCTCAGCTGGTGTGGCCGTAAGAAACAACATCCCCGATGGAAGTACCGGGCCATCCGCTGGTCCCTTAGGACTTGGTCAAACCTATTTTTCTCTCTCTTCACTCTCCCACGGAAAACATGGTCCCAAGCGTCAGAATCGACACTGATGCCAGGGACAGTGGGGCAGATTGTGATATCATCCCCTAGAGAAATACGTAATGCCGTCGTTCTAGTCTTGACCCTGGGGACAAGCTGGGGGGTTGGGAGGAGGAGGGAACAATAACTGAGTCTCGCAACTTGCACACACCTCCCCTACCAACAGACCATGCAAAAAAAAAAAAAAAAAAAAAAAAAAAAGGAAAAAAGCTAGTGTTGTTCGTTAAAACTGTGCCTTGTTTTGGGGGGTTAACGGCACGATCGAGTGGTCTGTTTTACGTAGTTTGAGGGGCCGCCGCCCCGGGACTCCGGGGTAAACGTGCTTGACTAAGGCAACTGGGTAGGTGCTGCTCTTCACTCGCCCGGCAGGCAACTCATTCCGTTCTCTCTCCCTCCCAAGTGCGCAATAGGCGTGAACAGGAAAAGAGGACAAACACACACACTCTCTCTCTCACACACACCTCCCTCACTTCCCTCGAGGCTTCTGTCGTTTTCCCCAGTTTGAACCCCAGCCCCCCTCCCCAGTCCCAAACCCCAGGCGCCAACAGATACGTAACCTTGGCGGTCGATAGGGAAATAAGGGCCAAGTATGAGAGAGTTGGTAGAATACGTAAGGGTTTGGAGGGGGCCAAGAACGAAAAAGATTTCCGGCAAATGCTGCGTACCAGAACCGGGACCTGCTGTGCTGTCACTGCCACGGGGAAACCCAAGGGTTACATGTCACCATTGTCTTACAATGACAGTATCATTTTCATTTTTCTTTTCTAGCCCCCCCCCCCCCCCCCCCCCCCTTCCCGGGGTAAAAGGGTTCTTGATACTATTCCGGCCGCCTTGTGTTGCCTCGTATGTGAATCTTACCAAAGCAAAAACCATACATACAAATGTTCCAAAACTTCCCTTTCCGACTTTCTTTCCAAACCGGACCGAACCTCGGTGACCGTTTTTTCCCCGTGGCGCTGCCAGACAAACGGTGCTGCCGTCCCCCGGGTCCGATCATCGGTGGTCGACTTTTGACTACTACGTGCGTGGTGTTGGTGGTGTGGTGTGTGTGGGTAACCAACAGTCACACACATACACATACACACAACTTGTTGCGACTCATCATAGTAGTAACTTACTTTGCACCTGCAGCAAACGCGCGAGGCTTGTGATGAACACAGGGTCATGTTTGTGTTCGAAAAGCCGCAGAGGAGGGTTGGTTTGAAAGTGGGGCTTTCTTTATATTCTCTTCGATTTGTTTCTCTCGAGTATCGAGGAAGATCTCTTACGAGTTGTGTTAAACTGGGGAAGAGTGGAAAATATACCCAAACTTCGTCAAGCCATTCTAAACTGGCGACGCTCCGAAGAAAGTTCAACTCCTCACAGCGATCTGAACGCTGTGACACTTGAAGCTCATGTCGTGAGCCCATATACACCATTTCCGCCCAAGTTTCCACCGTCTATAGATTGATATCTTTGTAAGAAAAGTTCCTGCGCACGCATGGGGTCCGCCATCGCCTCCGCCCTCTTACACACGCCAAATACCCATCCATCACACAAAACCATAAGGAAAATCAAGGATTGTGTAAACATATATAAAAACTTTGCTTTTCGTTGTGGAGAGGGGTCGTGGTTCCATTCTCTGGTTGTGTAATCGTCGAGGGAAGGAGGTCTTTCTATAAGTCTGAGTAGCAGCCGCCGCCATAATTGGCGAGACCATCGCTTCTTTGGTTATGGTGTGAGGTAGTTGATTTTGTTGAATTAGTGAGAAGTCGTGGTTGGCCACATATCCAGCTCGAAAATCCCAAAACGCCGTGATTCTTCTATCCCTTTCTATAGCCCAGGTCGTCAAGTCATGCCACTTTGATCAAAGCCGTTGCCGTTACATCCGGTCCATGAGATCACCGCCGGCCACACTACCCGTAGTTGAACTCCGGCCGCTCTGGAACCCATCGTTGCCATCAAGTAATTGATGAACACCGATCTTGGGAACAGGCAATTTCCTGCTTGCGTCTGGGCGACTAATGATGTCCGTCAGAGAAGCGCCGTTGGGGCGAGGGGTAGCAGCGCCGGTAGGCGCGGGGGGAGGAGGGAGGTAGGGGGTCTCCAAATGAGGCTCGAGAGGAGCCAAGGCGGGAGGGGCAGCGTGCTGTAGAGAGAGATTACGGAGAGAAGGCAACTCGTAGCCCATGGGTCTCAGCCTCGGAGAGTGGGCGGGAGTAGCGATGGGAGTGTGGTCCGGAGTAGGCGATAGTGAGTCGTGAGAGAAAGTAGGAGATGAAGGAGCCGTGGAGTTGGGTGAGTTGGGGCGAGATCGCTTTGCGTGATGACGACCGCTGTAGTGATCATCGTGTTCATCGTTGGAAGTGGACCTCGACATGTGGTAGGAAGCAAGAGAAGGAAGGTGGCCGCGGGAGTTGTGCAGGCTGTGGGAGTAGTAGGGATGATGTCTGGCAGCGGCGCCGTGGAAAGGAGGCGCGGTGAGCGTCTCACGCTCGACCTGGTTTGCGGCCTTTGCGAGAATAGAGATGTCCATGTTGTTGTTGCCCTGAGGCTGGCGACCGTAAGGGCTGCCGAGGTGTTGCGCGGGTAAGACGTACTGAGAGTACGAGTGAGGAGGAGAGACGTTGGGCGAAGAGAGACTCGAAGTAGGGGCAGACCGAATCGTCTTGGGAGCCGGGGGAGGGGCCATCATTCCATCCTGAGGCATGTGAGACTGAGGACCCGAGTTGTACTGGTTCTTGCCTCGCCTGGAGTTGGGGTTGCTATGTATCCTTGAGTGACGAGTGAGCTCGTCAGAGCGGGAGAACTTCTTGCTGCAGCCAGGGTACTGGCAGGCGTGAGGCTTCTCTCCAGTGTGAGTGCGGATATGTCTCGTCTGGTGCTCTAGGCGGTGAAAGGCCTTGTCGCACAAGGGGCACTTGTACGGACGAGGCAGCTCGTTGGGGTTCTCGGCGGTATGGCCGGGAAGAGGACCCTTGGGCTTCAGCTCATTGAGCTGACCGAGACGAGTGGTTTCCATGGCGTCGCCGGAAAGCATGTTGTCGGCCTTGTCGGGGTTGAGTAAATTTGAAAAGTTGAAAGGAGACGGCTGTGTCTGTTGCATGTGATCGCCCATTGGCCCAGATATGCAAAGCTGGGCTTGGGAAATATTCGACCCTTTTCCTTCCGGTTGTCGGTTGCTGAAATGAGGAACCGAATCAACTTGCTAGAAGACGGTTTCGAGTCGGCTGAGTGTTGTTGCTGGTTTGCGAAGGATGGGTGAACTGGAGATGGCGGATTTTGGGTGGGTGAGGTGGGTGGTGCAGGCTGATATATAAGTTAGGCGTCGTGGTTGTGTGGGAGCTTTGGCGCTTGGGGGACAGTATGGGGTGTCCCGGGGTAGTTGTTCGTCAGCGACGGGTGACAGAAAGTTGGCGTAGCAATTTTTTCCAAAAGAAGGAACAAATCAAACCGGCAATGGAAAAGGACGGGGCAGTAGTTTTAAATGGATAAGAGAGGGTGAGATGAGCAGCGGGTATGGTGCAGAAATAAAGAGCGAGGTGGGATAAGGGGAAAAGAAAAAGAGGACCGGGGAGGGTGTGGATGTGCGGACGGTGTGGAAGGGGGAGAAGTGGAAGGTACCTCCAGTCGTTACAGCGGGTAGGTGGCAGGGGAGGGAAGGGAAGGGAAAGAAGAGAACGGATGGGGAAGGGGTGGCTCTTTCCCTGGCAGTGTTCCCTCTTGTCGCTAATCCATTCGTACCTTACCTGGACCGATTCGTACCTTCCTAGGTATCTTACTTGGTATGGGTGCTGGCTCCTGGGTGTTGAATACACCTCCTCCAGCATCTCAAATGTTAGCGCGACAAGGGTCCCACTGTTACTCCCTTATGCGATTCCAGCCTACCCTAGTAACAGTGGGCTCCCGGCCACGCTAACATATGAGATGCTGGAGGAGGTGTACAGGCGCGACTTCGACTTGTGCTTAATGCTGTGCTGGCTTGTGCTGCTGGTAATCCTTTACTTCGCAGTAGGTACCTAGTATTGGAGCTGCTTCGGGTCCCCGTCCCTGTTGCTCCTGGGTAGGTATCTGTCGACATCGTCCCCCCCCTCTCTGGGGCACCACTGACACTCTCACAATGGTTACCTAAGGGCAATGGGACAAAGGAGATACTTGTGAAAAGTACATGGGAAAAGAGAGGTACCTGTGAGAGACGGCGCAGGTGCGAATGCGGGACCCCCATGGATGCCCCCATGGTCCATTTCCAGCGGCAACCTACTTCTACCTCCTTACCTGGCCCAGCCAAGCGCACCAGCACCAGCACCAGCACCAGCACCAGCAGCAACGTCTGCGTGTTTTATCTATCCTTACGCACTACATACCTCTGTCGGACTCATTCTGACTAACCAGTCAGGAGAGAGAGAGAGAGAGAGAGAGAGTCAGGGCTGGGCTGGAGGCAAAGATCAAGGTGTCTTTAGTCGTATCAATATAGGGTGGTCTTTGGGAGCAGGTTGCAGCTGAGCTGAGGCATCTGGGCAAACCAAAGACACACGTACGTATCGCGATCAGTGAGAGCAAAGTGGACGGTTTCCTTTCCGTTTGGAGCACCGGCAGACAAGTCACGGCAGTCGGTAGGGATGTTTGTTTTAGGGGGCCGGCAGCGGCATCAGAGGCCAGCCTGTGAAAGCGCAAGACCGGGTTGAGGTGATGAAAAGTAACTTGACTGACTCTCTGGACTTTGGAGCGGGTGAAGGGGAAAAGGAGGGGGAGGGGTGCACTTCGGAGCAGCGGGGGGGGGGTGCGTGTCCAGCGAAGGGGTTAACCTCCACTGGGGACCCCACTCTTCGTTCCCCGCCCGCAAAAGCCAAGAGGACGTGCTCTGTCCTTCTCCCGGAGGGTTACGTATCTTAGGCTGTTTTTTTCTTCTTCTGGGGGTCTCAATCTTGAACCAGTCCATCGCTATCGCAGGTAGAGCTACCTGTGTTCCCCCTCAACTGCGTATGGAGGGAACGTACCTTCGTAGGGCAGGATATCAGAATTGGGGGGCCCATAACGTAAGGTACCTTAGGCACCGTACCTTAAGCATCTTACGTTACTTGGTCGACTACGCTCCTCAACATGCAATATACTAATCATTAGGTCTTGCTTGTGTTCCCTCTTATGCAACGGACAGCTCGTCTTTGTCAAGAATATCGTATGGTCATGTCCGAGGGCCTCGTTCTGGAGTAATACCGTCGTAGTAAAGCCGCAGTAGTCTTGTCGCAGCCCCCACCCCAGAATACCGCCGTGCGAACCAGCAGTATCCATCCAGCTGAGCCTGTGTGCATCGTACAGCCTCCTCTACCTAGTTGTTGTAGTGTATGGGGCCTCACGATGTGCATTTTTCGGCGCTCAACATCTCCATGATTTACGCGTAGGGATCCTGACCTTTCTCTCCATCTTAGGCTGGACAGGAAAATTGTCTTTAACTAGGGTTGGTCTGGCTCGTCGCGGTCTGTCGTGGTCGGGTGGGAATGCCTGCCTCATGTTGGCCTGTTCGTGGTCAATCCTCGGCCTCATTCGCAATATTGCCTATCCACCCACAACGTATCCGTATCGTATCGCCGCCGCTATTCCCGCTTGACGATATTTTCTTCCCTCTCCCCCAGCGTCCCCATACGCAAATTTCCCTCTCGAGCATCATCTCGGTCTACTACCGACACGTGCCTCCTGTTTACGGCAAAGTCCTTGCGGCATTCCCAGCAGCCAGCTGGACCAGGCCAACGTGCAACGTGGGGCTACCGTGAGAGAATTAGCCTCCACGCCTCACATCCCGCTTTCCTTTCCCCAGGCCGCCGAGATTAGCCCCAGCCCACTCTGACGACCCTGAGCCTGACTTTGCGATTGTGCGGGCGGACGCGGGGCGGTGAGGCGACGGCCGTGGTGGCTTAGTCGTAAATTATCCCAAGCTTGTGCCACCGTCCATTCTTCTGATTGGTTCGCCGAGCACTAGAGAGGCTATTCAGGGAAGTGACACTGCGACAAGACCGACCGATACCACAGTAAACATCCAAAAGAAAAGAAGCTGGGAAGAAAGGGCCCTCGTCACGCAATCCGCCGCACATTGTCCTCGCCAATGGCACAATCCTGCATGACCCTCTCCTCATCGCCAGTTTTTACCCCGTGGGATTGGGGGGCAGAACCTTGAACCGCGGGAGCCTGCATTTATTGACAAAAGGAAATCCGGGGGAGACGTTGTCCAGCAAGATGTCACTGTTCCATCTCCACGGGGATTCCAATATCTCTCGAGCATCAGCTGAGGACGCAGACTGGCCTTTCATCACCCACATCGTCCATGCCAATGCCGCGCGCTCGTGGACTACCACCATGTAACCATCATGGCAGGCTATTTGTCGAGCGCGGGCAAGGCGAAGCGCATGCCGAAAAAGCCCAGCACTGTTTCCCCCGCAGCCCGCTTCTTGTACATCCTTACTAGAGCCTGCGGTTGGTTCATACGCGAGCCCAGCTATCTTTGTGCCGGCCGTATCACAGGGCACAAAGCCGCCCGCGCCAGCTGATACCGCGCCGCGATCCGAATTTCTCAGCTCACAATGAGATGAGGTCGGGATGCCAATCCCGCGGGGTGGGGGCTAACACCGTCGCGATCCTCTCTCCAATAACAGCAATAACAGTAACTCCTTGCAAGGCAACCAGGGGCAGACATTGCGAAGGAAAGGTCGCAATATGGGATTCAAATGGCAGCCCAGCTTGAGCTGTCACGTTATGGCCCAAGTCCAGACCGGCTCCATTTGTCTGGCCCTTCTTGCCGCCTACTTCTCTTCTCTCGTGTCCTTCCAAAGGTCGACTGAGGCCATCGCACAACCGCCCAACATTCTGGTCCATCTATTGCAACGCCACGGAAAGCGATTTCGCGTCCATTCGCGGCTCCAATGCCCGGGGGCCCGTCGGCGATGTGGGGGCACCGCTCTGTCAAATCCCGTTTAGCTTCCCTCCTTCGAGATAAGAGTTATGAAGCGGTACTGGGTCCCGACCACCAGATGTGAGCGTCGATTTCCCATTTTGAGGCGACGGAGGAAGCCTGCAGGCGCATCCATCACCAGACACACCCAGGTGAGACCCTTCACGCATATCATCGATCAACTTTCTGCCTCCTTCACCGCAACATCACCCACGTCGCTGGTCATCAGAGCCGCCGATGACACCCTTCGTTTTCTCAGCACAGTCTAAGCGAAGACAATGACGAGTCTCGAAACTATTCTCGTCATCAACTTGGCTGCGTGTCTCAGCCGGCCTGTCAAGACTCCACTGCGCGGTAAGCGCAAGAAAAAGTCTTTGTCGCAGATGAGTCAAAATTCCGCATCGTGACTTTCTTCAGTGCTCATCAGCGCGCGACTAGTCGACGTGATCCGCAGGTAGATAAGCAGTAAAGCCGTCTAAGCTGGTTTCCAGGGTCTCTCTGCGCTTGACGGATTTACACCCCCCAGCCCTGTGTAGCCGCCACCTGGAATCGACCGGCGGACACAGGGTTGGCGGGCGCTGGGGTAATTCGGTGGCCCTCGGTAGTTCTTGGCCGAGGACAAATGGCCCTCGGCTTGCTCGCTGGACGGTCTGTCTGTGGATACGAAATGCTTTCTGTCTCGGCCAGCAATAGCGAGGTTCAATCACCGGCAATGGTTTCGCCGGTCCAGCTTTTCCAACGGATTCAGCCGTCGCCAATACCTGCAAAATAGGATTCCTCGCCGAACATGCTGGATGAGCGGCATAAAATGCTCCAGAACGTGGTCTTTATCTATACCACCAGGGTTCACCTTCCGCATTTCCAGGCAGGGTCTTGGTTTGTGTCGGTGCTGGTAATTTGGAGAGCCAAGACCCCTCACTCGAAGGAGGCCCCCGTGAACCAACGAGACAGCACGTGGGGGTATTGCATCCTCTTCCTGATATCGCCGTCGTAGCTTCCATTTGCACGCGTGTCTTATTGGCGCTGCGAGACGCCACCTCTCCGGTCGCCTAGTCCATGCGTTGTGAGCTCTGGCTTGTCGGATGGTCCCTCATCCAACTGCCTTATCAAGTTCAGAGTCAGACCTGCCTTCCAGGTGAGGTCGATCCCCCGAGATGTCATATGCGCTAAGCTTCATTCAGAAGATCCGGGGGAGTCCCCAAAGACCCTGTTCCGAAGTTTAGGGAACAGTGAGATCTCTCATCCCCAGACTCAGTTTCGCAAAGATACGCTACTTGGCATCTTTTTGCGGCAAGCTCCGACTAAGTGCTGCGCATTGCCGTCTGGTGCATGCTATTACATTCATGTCGAATAAGTCAATGCCGAGGTGTAAACCAAGTCAGGCTTTTGAGCATGGCGCTCGGAGCTTCTGAACGCTGGTAACCTTCGGAAATAGGATGAGGTGATCTAACACCTGCCATGTCCAGCTAAAAGTCTCAGAAGGGCCTGGCGTTGAGCGTAGAAATGCATCATCAATGGCTTGGATTATCGTCCTGCCGAGAAAGTCCAAATGTAGACAAAGGCTTGGCGACGATATCTTGATGAAATCTTCCACGTTCGCCACATGCCTCCATATCGGCCCCGGGTTTCTCCACGCGATAGAGGTCATTTGGCTGGTTCGGACGTTAATTACTGCACCTTGCCCACTATTTAGGAGCATTAGGTAGTATAAAATGGCGGCTACTTCCCCGTTGTCCAGAATCTTCGAATAGGGCCCATTCGTTGAAGATGATCGTACAGGGTCCTCGAGGCGAGGCACCGCGATAAAGCCAGGATGCCGGGGTAGGCAGCTTTGAGTAAAGTGGTGCCAATACGCAGAGCCAAGTCGCCCAGTTCCGCTTTGGTAACCGGTTGCCTATCACGCAAACACGTCGTTGACTGGACACAACCTGGAAGATGGAGCTCGCCCCGATTGCGACAGGAACAGAGACTTTGCGATATCCGCTCGTGAAATCGCGTGATGAATGATATTTGAAATCTATCCCGACACAATTCAAAAGGCCTTCAAAGCCCATTGACAACCCACTGCGAGGCTGTCGAAGCCTCTGTGAGTTGTGCCGCCAGGTGGATGACTGGAGTTGTTGTTGTTGTTGTGCGTGAATTGCGGAGAATCATACGCTCATCGCACCGTTGTGGGATATAGCGTACCACAACTGGTAGCGGGTGGCGTGGGCTCAAAATTTCCGACGGATTTCGCGGGGCGGAAACGATGATCTTGCATAAGGGGCATCTGTATGCGGGGGTTCTGAAGACTGCTGGCGTTTCCAGTACCGCAAAAATGCATAAGCTGCGCGGCTTTGGTTGTTCAACAAGACAAGACCTGCTCTACTCTGCGGCAATGGCGCGGAGAGAACCCCGCTGGCCTGTTGCCAGCACGGGGGGAGTTCAATCCCGCTCTGCCCCTGGACTGCGCGCGATGTCTTCGAGGTTGTTCGTCAAATATGAGATACGTCGTAAGTGTCTAAAGTCAGTTTCATGTCTCGAGCATTAAAGCTGTACCAGGTGGCCATTGTAAAACTTTTTGATGCCATTGGCAGTGCATTATCGCTCAGTTCCTCGCGTAAACTGATGGCTGCCGCGGTACGAGATTCACTCCTGAGTCAGTACCTGGCTAGACGGTCCAACGGAAATGAACCGAGCTTCAGTGACAGACTGGATCTGCCCAAGCTTCCCCGGACTTGCCTCTTTTTCAGAGCATCCCCGCCATGTTCTTCGGCAGGCCAGGGCGGTAGCTCCTAGAGCTAGAATTGAGAAGGAGACTGCCTTGGGTGAAGATTGACCCGAGTCTCCTTACAGGGGCAGGCCTGTGTTTGAAACCAGCTTCCTGAAAAAGGCGACGAATCTGGGGCGTAGGAATGGACCGGGGATGGCGTTTTACGGGGGGGACAACAGATAATACGCTGCGGGGAGAATCAGAGCCACGCCCAGAGGCGTGGACACCAACGAGTGGTGTGCTGTTACTGCGGTATGACACTGAGTCCCACTTTTTCTTTTCTGAGGGATGTCGAGATCCCGAGATTCTCCGATGAGCACAAGCAAGCAAGCTCTGAGCTTTTGTTTTGTCAAGGCTGGTGGTATGCGAGTGGCGCCGCGAAATTTTTTGCAAACAGACAAATGAACGGCGTCGAGAGATTCATCCCTCATTGAGCCATCGCTCCGTCCCTACAATTCGTGCTGTTGCAAAGCTTTGAGTTTTAAACCGCAGATAGACCCCTCGAGGTTTCACATGTGAAAAAGATAAAGGAAGGAGTAAGCCCCTTTCCCCGACCAAATTCGCGGATGATGTCAGCGACAAAGCTTGGAAAGCCGCAATTAGCACTTGGGGAAACGGTAGCATTCTTCCATATGGGGAAGGGGAAAAGAAAAAAAAAAAGTCCCGGGAAGCGCGTACCTTGCATCGCACATGGATGTCGAAAGCCAAATTAGTTGGCCGGACCAGCCGGGCTAACTTTGTGGCTTTTGGACGCTCTGACGCTCCGTTAACCGCACCTGTGAGCGAGCGATTTCAGGCATTCTGAAGCGCCGCGAAAAGCTGACCCGAGCCCCGATATTCCACCCGTCCTTGCCTTCTTGGCCCCAGGTTGAAGGTCGCTACAGAAATAAGTCCCTGAGGACTTATTGCTGAATATTGCTAATTCGTGAAATAAATAACGCCCAGGGCCCCAAGCCAGAGGACACAGGAGAGTCTCTTTAGGTCTCTTGGAAACGCAATCTGTCGACCCGAGCTTGGTTCTCGGTATGGACTCAGCAACTTAAACTACTAGTTTCAACTGTAAATAGCGCATTCAGGAACCTGCGTGGCTACTTGCCAGACTGATACATTACCTCCGAACCTCGTCGTACTTCGTACGAGCATATTGCCGCAGTGAGATTCCTGGTTGTCCACTCTAAGCAAATGAGGCTCAACTGTGCCTGATACAGGCCCTTGAGGCGGCCAATGGCTGAATGAACTGGGCGGCCTGCGTCGACGCTGTTGGATAGGACCTACACACCTTTTGATCTTCGCAAGGGTCTCGCCATTCCATCGACTTTCCGCGTATTGTGGAGTCAAAAAGCACCGTTCAAATTTCCGAGCCGACGAGAGGCCGTTTTAGACAGGTGATGCTGGCTTTCAATATTGCTTTGGGCCTTCAATACCTCGCGCAAAAACTTGCCTTTGAGGGGTCGTCCCGGGTCCCACGGGGAGACCCCAAGATCAATGTTGCTCAATCTACTTCTACTCTACTACAGTACTCGCAGTAGACATACCGAACCCCCGCAGGGCCCCACGCGGGATCAAAGCCGCTGTATGTCTCGAAGCATCCATGGACGATGCTATATGGACAAAGTTTTCGGCGAAATTGTGGTCGATCGCGACAGCCTCCAACCCAATCCTCAATGCTTTCAGTCCGAGCCTAGAACCTTTGCCTGCCAGAGTCAGGGATCCTTGACTCGCCGCGGGCTCTGTCAACCATACCGCAGTAAGTAGAGGAATTGCTGATGAAAACCAGATAGTTAAGTCTAGACATGTGCTGAAAGATGGTATCAGTCAAAAAAGAAACTGGTCTGAGAGCTGGAGGCATCCGGTCGACAGTATGTAGTAGGGTTGCAGTGGCAGTGAAACCGGAGAGGCTCTAGAATGTTCTGAGAGGATATGAAAATAGATAGTTTGGTGAATAGGGAGGCTCGAGTATGCAAAGCGGCGGCGCTCGAGCATTCGACTTGGTAGGTGCTGACATTTCTGAATGTGTAGGACAGCATCCGAAAACGATCCAGGAGTTCGGTAACAGTGAACTTCCCAGCCTGAGACGAATCTGTGCTTGTTGTTTGGACTAATATCGTATCCACGGGAGATTTCCGCAGAGAAAATCTTCTCGGTGCCTTTCGCCACCCATCTTATCGACAGCGGGAAGAACGAAACCAAAAGTTTCGTAGAGCGGACGAGAGGAAGAGCTCCAGGGTCTGTGGCCGCTATCTGATGCCCTACCTGGGCCGTGGGCATCTCGTCGTGTCGACCTTAGGAACCCTGAGACGCTCAGGCAGCAGAATCTATTTGGGTACTTTAGAGCATGCCTGCAGGCCTAAACGTCGCGCGACGTTGTATCGGCAAGGTAAGGTATGGGAGAAGTTGTGATGTTCGCTGATTTGAAATGCGACTCGAGCCTTCCAGGTTGACATCAGTATCCGACACTGGCACTCAGTGGACAAAATAAACGGCCGCTTTTTGGTCGTATTTGCTGCTGAATTGCTACGTACTGAAGTATGCACGCCACAGATGCAGTTTCCTTTTGTGGCTAGTGACATCATGTGGCGCACCGTGTGGCAGCAGTCACGCGTGCCTAGACAGATACTGTTTCCTCCAATTTCGATGGCTTTAGGCGCGCAAACCACGACAACAGATCCTTCATGGCATAGGCGATGAGATACGGTGGCCCATTCAGCCATGGAGAAATACCACACCGTTCATGAGGAGGATATCTCCAGTTTCGATCTTCCTTCCACGCGTATGTCAACACTGCAACAGCGTGATCCTAATACTAACGTGAATCAGATAGGTTGCCTACTGTGTCCGCTGCGCAGGTGCTAGACGATTTGGACGACGACCTTTCAAAGCGAGTTCCGACTGGACTAGAGCATCTAGATGAGACACTCAATGCTTTTTCTCCTCCCGAGCAATCGGACTCTAAGCAAACTGGGGGTGTTTTGAGAGGTCAAGTCACCGAAATTTGGGGACCGCCAGGTGCTGGCAAGACAGCTCTAGGGTATTTCCATGCCAGTTGTACAGGACAAGTGCAGAACTGACATTTCTCAAGCATTCAGCTTGTTGCGAATGTACTTCGCGAGGGCCAGGGTGCCGTGTGGGTAGGTCGGTTCAATTGACCCAGCGTTGCGTTGGATGAGAAGGCCCCAAGGCTGATATCTGTCAAGATTGCGCCTACTTACTTTGCGGACAACGGCTAGCCAGCGTACTCGAGGCAGTAGAGGAAGGCCAGCCGGCTCCGCTGCCCAGAGAGAACTTTACCCACTACACATGCCCAAGTCTTTCCCATCTGGTTGCGCTACTGTGCCGTCCCTCAGCAACGACGGTGCCAACAAACACGGTCCTGGTGGTCATCGATTCATTATCGGCGCTGGTGAACCACGCCTTTCCAAAGGCACTAGATGGGAGGAAAGGAGCCCTAGCTGGCAAAGGTCTGCAGGCCTGAACAATTCTACAGGGCATGTGCTGATCGTGAGAAGGTCCAGGACCGTCAGCGAAGCGGTTGCAGGCGTTGCAGTATATTGCCAACGCGCTCCAGAAGCTGGCAGCAACGCGAAACTCTGCTGTTGTGGTCTTGTCGCAATGCGCGACCAAGATGCACTCGGAGCGGAGTCCGACACTCATTCCTTCCATCAACGCGGGGGTATGGGAGCAGGGGGTATCTACACGCCTGGTGCTTTTCAGAGATTGGGTCTGGAAGGACGGGAACCCGACGACTGTTTGCCTCGCCGGCGTCCAGAAGCTAGACGGCAGGGCCGGACCAGACTCAATGCGAAGTCCAGCAGCTTTCAAAGTTGGAGCGGTCAGTAATTCTTGTTGGGAAGTCACGGGTGCGGCATAATGTGGCAGAAGCGGAGTTTCCGAGAAGGGAGATTGGGTTGACTGACTCTCCACGTTATCGTGACAGACGGGCCTGATTGGCGTGCATTACGACACTAGCCAGCCATCAGTGCTGCTATCGACTACTCCACGGGCAAAGCGCAAGCTGGCAGAGGCTGGTCTCGAAGTGCCCGACAGCGACGAGGAGGACGAAGAATACGGGTGGGAACAAGAAGACGACGCGGCACTTCCGGGGATGCCACCGCAATGGCAAGGCAGCGAAGACTTGCTACTCGGAACGCAGGCCGAAAGCGACAACGGAGAGGACGGCGGCGATGATGTCGGCGATAGTGATGACAAGGACGACGAGACAGAAGAAGTGGAGGACAGGGCGGCTAGTGTACACTGTAGTGGCCGAGATAACGACGAATAAGCCGAGTATTTCCAGCGCAGGGAGACAGGGTCCGACTGGAGAAGGGTCCGGAGCTTGGCCGATAGATGATAGGACGAGCATGAATCCATAATACGGTAATGGCCCTCCTTTGGCCCCCCTTTGATGGCCCAGACTTTGACGAGATACAGTTGCAGAAGAAATTTTCTAGCCAGGAGGAGGAGTAGAAATTCCGAGACTCATGAAGTGTGAGACTTCGGGTATTGGAATTATGAGGCGGGAAATATGGCGGGAGAAAAAGCTAGATCAACTCCACTAAATACCAGCGGCGACCCGCTATAGCCAGAGATTCAGCGGTTAAGGACCGATAGGATGCAGCGGTCGGTCAAGGCCCGGCTCCACCGAGAGCATGAAAAGTCATCGTCACCATCGGCCAAATGTCGGCTTGACGCGGACCGCCGAGAACCCCATACCTTAGTCAGTGGCCGGGCAGCAGGGTTGGAAATTAGTCTAGTACTAGTATAGTATCAGGTGGACTAATACTAGGCTAGTATAGTATAGGGTATACTAATACTAGGCTAGTATAGTATGGAGTATACTAATACTATACTAGCTTAGTATTAGTATACTAATTAGTATTTATTTAAAAAAGACTAAAATAGCTATATAATTAAGCTTTTAGTATATTATAAGTTTTAAGAGCTTATTTTAAGTACTTTAT